>NW_022639078.1:27500-139638 GCF_010993605.1 Petromyzon marinus | reverse complement strand
CAGCTTCAAATCAAAATGTAACACGATAAAATTCTCACGACGTTTCGGCCACAACACAAGCAGCCTTCATCAGGTGGAGGACAGCGCTCCAGACAGTCTCGTCCCTTCGCCTGATGAAGGCCGCTTGCGTTGTGGCCAAAACATCGTGAGAATTTTATTGTGCATTATTTTATTTGATTCATTTATTATTTTATTCTCATTCCACGCGGCGGTTACTTCACCGAAAGAACCAAAGGAGGTGGAACGCCTTGGAAAACGTTTTTTTTGTTTTCAAACAGCGAAAAAAACCACGACGCTTTCATATATATATTAGAAAAAAAGTTCCTTTAACCCGCGGTCGAGACGGACGTAGATGTTGCCTGCCGTTCGTGCGCCAGACCACTCCGAAGTTTGGCGGACCGCGGAGTTTTTGGGCCGGCGCGCAAAAATACATTTATGAAAAATTAGTAAGCCGTGCATGCGCAAATTATAATTGCTCGAAAGGAGGCGATTAATTGACGAATTGACGCCGATTTTCACGCAGGCCATGCACCGTCACCGGATGGATCTGAGTTGCGTGCACAAAATTTCGGGTTGATTGTACAACGAGCACAAATCAGATTTGAGACACGGCAGAAGGAAGGAATTCTTCCTTTAACACGGCCACAGCGTCGTAACAGTGATCAGCCACGGCAGAAGGAATTCTGCCGTGGCTGAAGGAATTCTTCTGCCGTGGCTGATCACTGTTACGACGCTGTGGGCGATCACGATTTTAATTTTCTCCGATACCAAGGTTCTTTGCAAACCCACGGGTGTTTTTCATCAGAGATTTGTCCGCGAGGCAATTCGGATCCACAAGCGCAGGCGCAATTTCAACCGAGAGGATGGTTTCAAATTAAGCAACCATTGGAAAGACGTTCTAAATCGAACCAAACGTTGAGCTAATTTTCAATGGTATGGTATATTTTTTTCGAGCAGCGGTGTAACCCCAAACTTTCGCAGCTCTTAAAAAAATTCCCTTTTCACACCACCAATAGGTGAACTCCCCCTCGCGCCAACTGGCATGTTCACCCGCACGTACACCACCTCTACACCGTTCATCGTGCTAAGTCGGCCAATTAAATGCTAATTGTTATGCTAATTGCTTTGTCAAGGCACCTTCATTACTCGCACACAGCTTAAAGGTCCGCGGTCTGAGCGTGGCTGTGTTTCACTCCAGCGCTGTCCTCTAAACAGCCCGGGCCCTTCGCCTGATGAAGGCCGCTTGTGTTTGCGGCCAAAACGTCGTGAGAATATTATTGTGTTATTTCATTTTATCAATTTATTATTTTGTTCTCATTCTACGTGGTGACTTTACCGAATTGAACCAAAGAGTAGAGATGTTAACTACCTCGCCTGGTATGTAACGTCATTCGCGGGCCATGCAAAATAATCAACTTTAAAAAAAGAATGCGCCCGTTGTATTTGGTCAAACATTTCATTAACTCGCCCCCGTAACGTGACGGGATGGAACTGCCTCTCATTGGCGAGGAGCGTGGTGATGATGTTAGCTGGTATTGATGATGTTAGCTGGTATTGATGATGTTAGCTGGGTATTGATGATGTTAGCCGGGTATTAATGATGTTAGCTGGTATTGATGATGTTAGCCGGGTATTGATGATGTTAGCCGGGTATTGATGATGTTAGCGGGACATTGATGATGTTAGCCGGGTATTGATGATGTTAGCTGGGTATTGATGATGTTAGCGGGATATTGATGATGTTAGCCGGGTATTGATGATGTTAGCCGGGTATTGATGATGTTAGCCGGGTATTGATTATGTTAGCTGGTATTGATGATGTTAGCTGGTATTGATGATGTTAGCTGGTATTGATAATGTTAGCTGGGTATTGATGATGTTAGCGGAGTATTGATGATGTTAGCTGGTATTGATGTTAGCTGGTATTGATGATGTTAGCTGGTATTGATGATGTTAGCCGGGTATTGATGATGTTACCTGGGTATTGATGATGTTAACTGGTATTGATGATGTTAGCCGGGTATTGATGATGTTAGCTGGTATTGATGATGTTAGCTGGCTATTGATGATGTTAGCGGGGTATTGATGATGTTAGCTGGGTATTGATGATGTTAGCTGGGTATTGATGATGTTAGCTGGCTATTGATGATGTTAGCTGGTATTGATGTTAGCGGGGTATTGATGATGTTAGCCGGGTATTGATGATGTTAGCTGGGTATTGATGATGTTAGCTGGTATTGATGATGTTAGCCGGGTATTGATGATGTTAGCCGGGTATTGATTATGTTAGCTGGTATTGATGATGTTAGCTGGTATTGATGATGTTAGCTGGTATTGATAATGTTAGCTGGGTATTGATGATGTTAGCGGAGTATTGATGATGTTAGCTGGTATTGATGTTAGCTGGTATTGATGATGTTAGCTGGTATTGATGATGTTAGCCGGGTATTGATGATGTTACCTGGGTATTGATGATGTTAACTGGTATTGATGATGTTAGCCGGGTATTGATGATGTTAGCTGGTATTGATGATGTTAGCTGGCTATTGATGATGTTAGCGGGGTATTGATGATGTTAGCTGGGTATTGATGATGTTAGCTGGGTATTGATGATGTTAGCTGGCTATTGATGATGTTAGCTGGTATTGATGTTAGCGGGGTATTGATGATGTTAGCCGGGTATTGATGATGTTAGCTGGGTATTGATGATGTTAGCTGGGTATTGATGATGTTAGCTGGCTATTGATGATGTTAGCAGGGTATTGATGATGTTACCTGGCTATTGATGATGTTAGCTGGGTATTGATGATGTTAGCTGGTATTGATGATGTTAGCTGGGTATTGATGATGTTAGCTGGTATTGATGATGTTAGCTGGCTATTGATGATGTTAGCTGGTCTTGATGATGTTAGCTGGTATTGATGATGTTAGCTGGCATTGATGATGTTAGCTGGCTAGTGATGATGTTAGCTGGTATTGATGATGTTAGCTGGTATTTGTGATGTTAGCTGGCTATTGACGATGTTAGCTGGCTAATGATGATGTTTGCTGGTATTGATGATGTTAGCTGGTATTGATGATGTTAGCTGGTGTTGATGTTAGCTGGTGTTGATGATGTTAGCTGGCTATTGATGATGTTAGCTGGTATTGATGATGTTAGCTGGTATTGATGATGTTAGCTGGTATTGATGATGTTAGCTGGCTATTGATGATGTTAGCTGGTATTGATGATGTTAGCTGGTATTGATGATGTTAGCTGGTATTGATGATGTTAGCTGGTATTGATGATGTTAGCTGGTATTGACGATGTTAGCTGGTATTGATGATGTTAGCTGGTATTGATGATGTTAGCTGGTATTGACGATGTTAGCTGATATTGATGATGTTAGCTGGTATTGATGATGTTAGCTGGTATTGATGTTAGCTGGCATTGATGATGTTAGCTGGTATTGATGATGTTAGCCGGGTATTGATGATGTTAGCCGGGTATTGACGATGTTAGCTGGTATTGATGATGTTAGCCGGGTATTGATGATGTTAGCTGGGTATTGATGATGTTAGCTGGGTATTGATGATATTAGCTGGTATTGATGATGTTAGCTGGCTATTGATGATGTTAGCCGGGTATTGATGATGTTAGCCGGGTATTGATGATGTTAGCTGGCTATTGATGATGTTAGCTGGGTATTGATGATGTTAGCTGGTATTGATGATGTTAGCTGGGTACTGATGATGTTAGCTGGTATTGATGATGTTAGCTGGGTATTGATGATGTTAGCTGGCATTGATGATGTTAGCTGGCTATTGATGATGTTAGCTGGTCTTGATGATGTTAGCTGGTATTGATGATGTTAGCTGGCATTGATGATGTTAGCTGGCTAGTGATGATGTTAGCTGGTCTTGATGATGTTAGCTGGTATTGATGATGTTAGCTGGCATTGATGATGTTAGCTGGCTAGTGATGATGTTAGCTGGTATTGATGATGTTAGCTGGTATTTGTGATGTTAGCTGGCTATTGACGATGTTAGCTGGCTAATGATGATGTTTGCTGGTATTGATGATGTTAGCTGGTATTAATGATGTTAGCTGGTGTTGATGTTAGCTGGTGTTGATGATGTTAGCTGGCTATTGATGATGTTAGCTGGTATTGATGATGTTAGCTGGTATTGATGATGTTAGCTGGTATTGATGATGTTAGCTGGCTATTGATGATGTTAGCTGGTATTGATGATGTTAGCTGGTATTGATGATGTTAGCTGGTATTGATGATGTTAGCTGGTATTGATGATGTTAGCTGGTATTGACGATGTTAGCTGGTATTGATGATGTTAGCTGGTATTGATGATGTTAGCTGGTATTGACGATGTTAGCTGATATTGATGATGTTAGCTGGTATTGATGATGTTAGCTGGTATTGATGTTAGCTGGCATTGATGATGTTAGCTGGTATTGATGATGTTAGCCGGGTATTGATGATGTTAGCCGGGTATTGACGATGTTAGCTGGTATTGATGATGTTAGCCGGGTATTGATGATGTTAGCTGGGTATTGATGATGTTAGCTGGGTATTGATGATATTAGCTGGTATTGATGATGTTAGCTGGCTATTGATGATGTTAGCCGGGTATTGATGATGTTAGCCGGGTATTGATGATGTTAGCTGGCTATTGATGATGTTAGCTGGGTATTGATGATGTTAGCTGGTATTGATGATGTTAGCTGGGTACTGATGATGTTAGCTGGTATTGATGATGTTAGCTGGGTATTGATGATGTTAGCTGGCATTGATGATGTTAGCTGGCTATTGATGATGTTAGCTGGTCTTGATGATGTTAGCTGGTATTGATGATGTTAGCTGGCATTGATGATGTTAGCTGGCTAGTGATGATGTTAGCTGGTATTGATGATGTTAGCTGGTATTTGTGATGTTAGCTGGCTATTGACGATGTTAGCTGGCTATTGATGATGTTTGCTGGTATTGATGATGTTAGCTGGTATTGATGATGTTAGCTGGTGTTGATGTTAGCTGGTGTTGATGATGTTAGCTGGCTATTGATGATGTTAGCTGGTATTGATGATGTTAGCTGGTATTGATGATGTTAGCTGGTATTGATGATGTTAGCTGGCTATTGATGATGTTAGCTGGTATTGATGATGTTAGCTGGTATTGATGTTGTTAGCTGGTATTGATGATGTTAGCTGGTATTGATGATGTTAGCTGGTATTGATGATGTTAGCTGATATTGATGATGTTAGCTGGTATTGATGATGTTAGCTGGTATTGATGATGTTAGCTGGTATTGATGATGTTAGCTGGTATTGATGATGTTAGCTGGTATTGACGATGTTAGCTGGTATTGATGATGTTAGCTGGCTATTGATGATGTTAGCTGGTATTGATGATGTTAGCTGGTATTGATGTTGTTAGGTGGTATTGATGATGTTAGCTGGTATTGATGATGTTAGCTGGTATTGATGATGTTAGCTGATATTGATGATGTTAGCTGGTATTGATGATGTTAGCTGGTATTGACGATGTTAGCTGGTATTGATGATGTTAGCTGGTATTGATGATGTTAGCTGGTATTGATGATGTTAGCTGGTATTGATGATGTTAGCTGGTATTGACGATGTTAGCTGATATTGATGATGTTAGCTGGTATTGATGATGTTAGCTGGTATTGATGTTAGCTGGCATTGATGATGTTAGCTGGTATTGATGATGTTAGCCGGGTATTGATGATGTTAGCCGGGTATTGACGATGTTAGCTGGTATTGATGATGTTAGCTGACTATTGATGATGTTAGCTGGTATTGATGATGTTAGCTGGCTATTGATGATGTTAGCTGACTATTGATGATGTTAGCTGGCTATTGATGATGTTGCGGCTACTCGCAACTGCTTTTCCCAGGTTTTGCTCTCCTAGATTTGTTGGATTTCGAGTCCCGCCTGCGGTTGCCTTGGCAGCGCCAGAGACCAAATGATTTCGCGGTGCCTTTTACGACCTGCGGGGCCTCGGACGTTGCCCCTCCCTTTCAGTTTCAGTTTTATTCATTTTGGTAGAGCCCTGTGAGCCATTCGGCTCTTGAATCGGGTGCAACCACAACAAGCAAAACAAAAAAACAAAAACACGATCAAGAAAAACATCTTAAAGTGACTAATACGTGGTGACTGCGCAAAACAGAAAATCCATGGGGAAAAAAAAAAACAGAAAAAAATATTCCTGAAAAAAGCACCGTTACACCACCAACGCTGTGTGTAAAAAAATCCCAGTGGGATACAAGTCAACCAACAACCACAACAACAACCACAAGACAACTTAGATTAAGGCCGTCAGTCTAACTCCGTACTACAAACACAAAAACAAACCATGGCCAAACCAGAAAAAAAAACGTTTTCCAAATCACCTTTAAAAAAATAAAGCCATAATTGCAAACGTAACAGTGATCACAGGGACTGTGACCGAATCTGATCTAAGAAACCATGGGGGGCAAGTGTCTGTAGCCAACACGAGTGGAGTGGGTGTACAGCACCACCACGCCCGACCGCCTTTGTCTCCCCCCTCCCCCCTAATACCTACTCCTCCCCACAGAAGCGATGTTTACTCCGCACCATGTACTCGTGTTGAGACTGAGTCGACCTAGGGGAGAACCCGCTCCAGCGCTGTCCTCCAGACAGTCTCGTCCCTTCACCTGATGAAGGCCGCTTGCGTTGTGGCCGAAACGTCGTGAGAATTTTTAATGCGTTATTTTTTATCAATTTATTATTTTATTCTCATTCTACGTAGCGGTGACTTTACCGAAAGAACCAAAGACGATGATGAGCGTGGTTGTGTTTCGCTAAATTCTCCTGTTTGATGAGTACTAGGTGCCTCGGTAAATGTATATGCTCTGACTTTAACATAGCTATTTCTGTGACCAGTTACAAGCTACTCACTCAGCTATTTCAATGCTAAATTCTATGCTAATTCCTTTGCCAAGGGGTACCTCTGCGGATGTGTACACTTTAACTTAGCTATTTCAATGAGCCATTTCAATGCTAAATTATATGCTAATTCCTTTGTCAAGGCGCTTGGTCTTTTTCTTCTCACACAGCTTAAAGGTCGCGATCTAAGCGTGGCTTCTTCCACTCCAGCGCTGTCCTCCAGACAGTCTCGTCCCTTCACCTGATGAAGGCCGCTTGTGTTGTGGCCGAAACGTCGTGATTTTTTGTTATTTTATTTTCACCTACGTGGTGACTTTACCCAATAGAACCAAAGAGTATGAACCCAGGAGCGGTTCGCATATATCGTCACCGGTGATGGCAGAACGCGAGTGGGGTAATCGAACCAGGCTGGGGTTAAACAACAACAACAACAACATCACCGCTCCCCGCAGCCACCCACCACCACCCAGCACCACCCAGCACCACCACCACCGGCAGGATCGGTTCAGATAATCGGATAATCGTCACACGGTTGGTGTTGCTGGCCGTGATCGGGGATCGAACTGTGGTGGCCCGGGTTTCCAGCGCAGCGCCGCGTTACCGCACGGGCACGCGCAGGACAAGCGCCGCGTGCGAATTATCCAATCGAATGCCATCCAATCACCCCCCCCCCCCCCCGCCGCCGCCGCCTATCCCCTCATTGTTCTGTTGTCCCATTGTCTATTTAATTGGCTACCCACGTGGTCTCCTCCCCCCCACCTTTAATCCCAACCGGAGCGGCCCAGCCCAGTACCACGTGTTCCATCCCAATTACACGTGTCCCATCCCAAGATCACGTGGCCCATCCCAATACCACGTGCTCCCATCCCAATTACACGTGGTCCAGCCCAATACCACGTGGCCCATCCCAATTACACGTGTCCCAGTTCAATACCACGTGGCCCAGCCTAATACCACGTGTCCCATCCCAATTACACGTGTCCAATCCCAATACCACGTGTCCCATCCAAATTACACGTGTCCCATCCCAATTACACGTGTCCCATCCCAATACCACGTGTCCCATCCCAATACCACGTGCTCCCATCCCAATTACACGTGTCCCATCCCAATTACACGTGCTCCCAGCCCAATTACACGTGCTCCCATCCCAATACCACGTGCTCCCATCCCAATACCACGTGGCCCAGTCCAATACCACGTGTCCCAGCCTAATACCACGTGTCCCAGCCCAATACCACGTGTACCAGCCCAATACCACGTGGCCCAGCCCAATACCACGTGGCCCAGCTCAATGCCACGTGGCCCAGCTCAATGCCAGGTGGCCCAGCCAAATACCACGTGGTCTAGCCCAATACCACGTGGCCCAGTCCAATACCACGTGTCCCAGCCAAATACGACGTGGCCCAGCCCAATACCACGTGGCCCAGCCCAATTCGTTCTGAGCTCTCGGCAATAGCAGCAGCAGCTTCTCCCCCACCCACCCACCCACCCTCTTCACTCGCTCGCCCGCCACTGGGTCCGGTAGTCGAACCCAGGTCCCTCTGCCGCTGCTATTACTGAGCTAAAGGGATTAGTGGTTCACTGGAGAGCGAGAGGGAGAGCGAGCGAGCTTAGAGGGTGGCAGCAGCAGCAGGCGCTGAAGAGTGGTTGCGGGCATTGTGTGAATGCCCCCGTTCGGCGGCTCCCGATCCAACTCGTCTTCGCGTCTCTTTCGTCGCTGACAAGCACACGGACGAAACTTCTCCCTCTCTCTCCCTCTTCCTCACTCGGCGCCTCGCACCTCCTCTGATCGTCGACTCTCTCTCTGTCTCTCTCTCTCGCTCTCTCTTGCACCTCCTCTGATCGTCGACTCTCTCCTCTATCCTTGCCTCGCCACTCATCCTCGACTCTCTCTCTCTCTCTGTCTCTCTGTCTCTCGCTCTCTCTTGCACCTCCTCTCCTGAATCCCGTCCTCCTTGGCTGGCGACGACTTGGCAGGGTGAGAACGGGGTAAGAGCGATCCGTGTTGGGGCGATCCTCCTGGCACCATGGATGGAGTTTGTGTCGCTCGATGTGGTTGTCGTGCTTGCTTGCTGTTCATTTGTAATGTTGCTGTGGCTCCGGGTTAACGCTCCAACACGCCGGCGTGCAGATTTTGACTGCCTCGCCTGGTGTACAGGAGGTCGTGGGTTCCACCACCACCACCACCATCATCACGGTGGCTAGGAGATGTTGACTGCCTCGCCTGGTGTACAGGAGGTCGTGGGTTCCACCACCACCGCCATCACGGTGGCTAGGAGATGTTGACTACCTCGCCTGGTGTACAGGAGGTCGTGGGTTCCACCACCACCATCATCACGGTGGCTATGAGATGTTGACTACCTCGCCTGGTGTACAGGAGGTCGTGGGTTCCACCACCACCATCATCATCACGGTGGCTAGATTACTACCTCACCTGGTGTACAGGAGGTCGTGGGTTCCACCACCACCACCATCACCATCATCACGGTGACTATGAGATGTTGACTACCTCGCCTGGTGTACAGGAGGTCGTGGGTTCCACCACCACCATCATCATCACGGTGGCTAGGAGATGTTGACTACCTCGACTGGTGTACAGGAGGTCGTGGGTTCCACCACCATTATCATCATCACGGTGGCTAGGAGATGTTGACTACCTCGCCTGGTGTACAGGAGGTCGTGGATTCCATCATCATCACGGTGGCTAGGAGATGTTGACTACCTCGCCTGGTGTACAGGAGGTCGTGGGTTCCACCACCACCATCATCATCATCACGGTGGCTAGGAGATGTTGACTACCTCGCCTGGTGTACAGGAGGTCGTGGGTAGAGACCCTAGAGTGATTGGATAACCAGTGGGCCGATGTTTTGAATACTCCTGGCAGGTGTATCTTACAGGCAGGTTATAAGAAATACATTCACAAAATCCCGGTATATATATTTTTTTACTTAACAAATCTCTTTAAAATTTTGATTTAAAAGCTTGTTTTATATTTGTGTTATTTCATTGTTTCCCTTCTACGTGAATATTATCGACAGCACCAAGAATATAAATCTCTTTTACAAGTGTGACTAAGGATATATATAATCTTAGCTCTTTCGGTAAAGTCACGTTGAAGGGAAACGATAAAATATATTATTTATATATTTCAATAAAATATATTTTATTATTTTATTGTTTCCCTTCAACGTGACTTTATATTTTATTATTTTATTGTTTCCCTTCAACGTGACTTTACCGAAAGAGCTAAGAATATATTTACTTAGTCACGAAAGCTTTAAATCAAAATGTAAGTGCGACTAAGATTATATATATACACACAAACACAAACAGCGAGGAGGAGATGGAGCAATTCACTCGTGGGACAGCAGCCATCTGTGGAGTGTTTACAACATCGTGAGAGATTGAAGGAATCAACGCAGCATTGGAGCGAGCGTAGCTGCTGATCGTGCTGATGGTGGATTAGTGAGGAGCTCATCCAGCAGTGGATAGGCCGTGGCCACTGATGGTGTGGGTTGGGGCGTGGTTCATCCAGCAGTGAATAGATCAGGGCCGAGGCTGTCCCCTGCCGTCTTGCCAAGGGGGGGCTATACGGGGCACCTTTATCTGTGTGAAGTCTCCAGCACCACCAGCACCAGGCCACGTGGTGGTGCTGGTGGTGCTGGTGGTGCTGGTGTTGCTGGTGGTGTTGCTGGTGGTGTTGCTGGTGGTGGTGCTGGTGGTGGTGCTGGGGAGGGGTTCCATTAGCGGTGGTGGTGGTGCTGATTGAAGACGATGATGATAATACGACTGCTGATGATGATGATGACTGCTGCTGATGATGATAATACGACTACTGCTGATGATACTGCTGATGATGATGATGAGACTGCTGATGATGATGAGACTGCTGATGATGATGAGACTGCTGATGATGATGAGACTAGTACTACTACTGCTGCTGATGATGATGATACTACTACTGCTGCTGATGATGATACTACTACTGCTGCTGATGATGATGAGACTGCTACTACTACTGCTGATGATTACTACTGCTGATGATGATGATGATTACTGCTGCTGATGCTGATGATAATTACTGCTGCTGCTGATGATGATTACTGCTGCTGATGATGATGATGATGATTATTGCTGCTGCTGCTGATGATCATGATTACTACTGCTGCTGATGATGATGATTACTACTGCTGCTGATGATGATGATTACTACTGCTACTGCTGCTGATGATGATGATACTACTGCTGCTGATGATGATGATTACTACTACTACTGCTGCTGATGATGATACTACTGCTGATGATGATGATGATGATACTACTGCTGCTGATGATGATGATACTACTGCTGATCATGATGATACTGCTGCTGCTGATGATGATGATACTACTGCTGCTGCTGATGATGATGATGATACTACTGCTGCTGCTGCTGATGATACTACTGCTGCTGATGATGATACTACTACTGCTGCTGCTGATGATGATGATGATACTACTGATGATGATGATGATACTGCTGCTGATGATGATGATGATACTACTGCTGCTGATGATGATGATGATACTACTGCTGCTGCTGATGATGATGATACTACTGCTGATGATGATGCTGATACTGCTGCTGATGATGATGATGATACTGCTGCTGCTGATGATGATGATACTACTGCTGCTGCTGATGATGATACTACTGCTGCTGATGATGATGATACTGCTGCTGATGATGATGATGATACTACTGCTGCTGATGATGATGATACTACTGCTGCTGATGATGATGATACTACTGCTGCTGATGATACTACTACTGCTGCTGATGATGATGATGATGATACTGCTGCTGATGATGATGATACTACTGCTGCTGATGATGATACTGCTGCTGCTGATGATGATGATACTACTGCTGCTGATGATGATACTACTACTGCTGCTGATGATGATACTACTGCTGATGATGATGATGATACTACTGCTGCTGCTGATGATGATACTACTGCTGATCATGATGATACTACTGCTGCTGCTGATGATGATGATACTACTGCTGCTGATGATGATGATGATACTACTGCTGCTGCTGATGATGATACTACTGCTGCTGATGATGATACTACTGCTGATGATGATGATGATACTACTGCTGCTGATGATGATGATGATACTGCTGCTGATGATGATGATGATACTGCTGATGATGATGATGATACTGCTGCTGATGATGATGATGATGATACTACTGCTGCTGATGATGATGATACTACTGCTGCTGATGATGATGATACTACTGCTGCTGATGATGATGATGCTGATACTGCTGCTGATGATGATGATACTGCTGCTGATGATGATGATGATGATACTACTGCTGCTGATGATGATGATACTACTGCTGCTGATGATGATGATGATGATACTACTGCTGCTGCTGATGATGATGATGATACTACTGCTGCTGATGATGATGATGATTACTACTGCTGCTGATGATGAGACTGCTACTACTGCTGCTGATGATGATGAAACTACTGCTACTACTACTGCTGCTGCTGATGATGATACTGCTGCTGATGATGATGATACTGCTGCTGCTGATGATGATACTGCTGCTGCTGATGATGATGATACTGCTGCTGCTGCTGCTGATGATGATGATGATACTGCTGCTGCTGATGATGATGATACTGCTGCTGATGATGATACTACTGCTGCTGATGATGATACTGCTGCTGATGATGATACTACTGCTGATGATGATGATGATACTACTACTGCTGATGATGATGATGATACTGCTGCTGATGATGATGATACTGCTGCTGATGATGATGATGATACTACTGCTGACGATGATGATGATACTACTACTGCTGATGATGATGATGATACTACTACTGCTGATGATGATGATGATGATACTACTGCTGATGATGATGATACTACTGCTGATGATGATGATGATACTACTGCTGATGATGATGATACTACTGCTGATGATGATACTACTGCTGATGATGATGATGATGATACTACTGCTGCTGCTGATGATGATGATACTGCTGATGATGATGATGATGATACTACTGCTGCTGCTGATGATGATACTACTGCTGCTGATGATGATACTACTGCTGCTGATGATGATACTACTGCTGCTGATGATGATGATACTACTGCTGCTGATGATGATGATGATACTGCTGCTGCTGATGATGATGATGATACTGCTGCTGATGATGATGATACTACTGCTGCTGATGATGATGATGATACTACTGCTGCTGATGATGATGATGATGATACTACTGCTGCTGATGATGATGATGATACTACTGCTGCTGATGATGATGATGATACTACTGCTGCTGATGATGATGATACTGCTGCTGATGATGATGATACTGCTGCTGATGATGATGATGATACTGCTGCTGCTGATGATGATGATGATACTACTGCTGCTGATGATGATGATGATACTACTGCTGCTGATGATGATGATACTACTGCTGCTGATGATGATGATGATACTGCTGCTGATGATGATGATGATACTACTGCTGCTGATGATGATGATGTTACTACTGCTGCTGATGATGATGATACTACTGCTGATGATGATGATACTACTGCTGCTGCTGATGATGATGATGATGATACTACTGCTGCTGATGATGATGATGATTACTGCTGCTGCTGCTGATGATGATGATACTACTACTGCTGCTGATGATGATGATGATACTACTACTGCTGCTGCTGATGATGATGATGATACTACTACTGCTGCTGATGATGATGATGATACTACTGCTGCTGATGATGATGATGATTACTACTGCTGCTGATGATGAGACTGCTACTACTGCTGCTGATGATGATGAAACTACTGCTACTACTACTGCTGCTGATGATGATGATGATACTGCTGCTGATGATGATGATACTGCTGCTGCTGATGATGATACTGCTGCTGCTGATGATGATGATACTGCTGCTGCTGCTGATGATGATGATGATACTGCTGCTGATGATGATGATACTACTGCTGCTGATGATGATACTGCTGCTGCTGATGATGATACTACTACTGCTGATGATGATGATACTACTGCTGATGATGATGATACTACTACTGCTGCTGATGATGATGATGATACTGCTGCTGATGATGATGATACTACTGCTGATGATGATGATGATACTACTACTGCTGATGATGATGATGATACTACTACTGCTGATGATGATGATACTACTACTACTGCTGATGATGATGATGATACTACTGCTGATGATGATGATACTACTGCTGATGATGATACTACCGCTGATGATGATACTACTGATGATGATGATGATGCTGATGATGATGATACTACTGCTGCTGATGCTGATGATGATGATACTACTGCTGCTGCTGATGATGATACTACTGCTGCTGATGATGATGATACTACTGCTGCTGATGATGATGATACTACTGCTGCTGATGATGATGATGAGACTACTACTGCTGATGATGATGATGAGACTACTACTACTACTGCTGATGATGATGATGAGACTACTACTACTGCTGATGATGATAATGACTACTGCTGATGATGATGACTGCTGCTGCTGATGATGATGAGACTACTACTACTCCTGCTGATGATGATGATTGCTGATGATGATGATGATGATTACTGCTGCTGATGATGATGATTACTGCTGATGATGATGATGATTACTACTGCTGCTGATGATGATGATGATTACTACTGCTGATGATGATGATGATTACTATTGCTGATGATGATGATTACTATTGCTGATGATGATGATTACTACTGCTGATGATGATGATGATTACTACTGCTGCTGATGATGATGATGATTACTACTGCTGCTGATGATGATGATGATTACTACTGCTGCTGCTGCTGCTGATGATGATGATGATGATGATTACTACTGCTGCTGATGATGATGATGATGATTACTACTGCTGCTGCTGCTGATGTTGATGATGATGATTACTACTACTGCTGCTGATGTTGATGATGATGATTACTACTACTACTGCTGATGATGATGATGATTACTACTGCTGATGATGATGATTACTACTGCTGCTGATGATGATGATGATTACTACTGCTGCTGATGATGATGATGATTACTACTGCTGCTGATGATGATGATGATGATGATTACTACTGCTGCTGATGATGATGATGATGATTACTACTGCTGCTGATGATGATGATTACTACTGCTGCTGCTGATGATTACTACTGCTGCTGATGATGATTACTACTGCTGCTGATGATGATGATGATTACTACTGCTGCTGATGATGATGATGATGATTACTGCTGCTGCTGATGATGATGATGATGATTACTACTGCTGCTGATGATGATGATTACTACTGCTGCTGATGATGATGATTGCTGCTGCTGATGATGATGATTGCTGCTGCTGATGATGATGATGATTGCTGCTGCTGATGATGATGATGATTACTGCTGCTGATGATGATGATGATTACTGCTGCTGATGATGATGATGATTACTGCTGCTGATGATGATGATTATTACTGCTGCTGATGATGATGATTACTACTGCTGATGATGATTATGATTACTACTGCTGATGATGATGATTACTACTGCTGATGATGATGATGATACTACTGCTGCTGATGATGATGAGACTACTACTACTGCTGATGATGATGATGGCTGCTGCTGCTGCTGATGATGATGATGAGACTACTACTACTAATGCTGCTGATGATGATGAGACTACTACTACTACTGCTGATGATGATGATGAGACTGCTACTGATGATGATGATACTACTACTACTGCTACTGACGATGATGATGATGATACTACTACTCAATACCCACGTGACCCACGTGTCCCCGCCCCCACTAGAGGAGTGATCCGCCCGAGGATCTCCACGATGCCGACCACTCGAAGTGCCGGCGGCAGCGGCGGTGGTGGCGGTAGCGGCGTCGGCGCCCTCCGGACCCGCGCCGCGTGCTACACCAGCGCCATGGACCCCAACGCGAGTCGCGTCAGCGGAGCAGCAGAACGCTCCCTCGCCTACCTGTGGAGTACGTGCTGGGGGTGGTGTGTGAGTGTGTGAGTGTCATAGTGAATGTGTGTGTGATAGTGAGTGTCATAGTGAGTGTGTGTGTGTGTCATAGTGAGTGTCATAGTGTGAGTGAGTGTGAGTGTGTCATAGTGTGAGTGTGTGTGATAGTGAGTGTCATAGTGTGTGTGAGTGTCATAGTGAGTGTCATAGTGTGTGAGTGTCATAGTGAGTGTCATAGTGTGTGTGAGTGTCATAGTGAGTGTCATAGTGTGTGTGAGTGTCATAGTGTGTGAGTGTGTCATAGTGAATGTGTGTGTGATAGTGAGTGTCATAGTGAGTGTGAGTGTGTCATAGTGAGTGTGAGTGTCATAGTGACTGTGTCATAGTGAGTGTGAGTGTCATAGTGACTGTGTCATAGTGAGTGTGTGAGTGTGTCATAGTGAGTGTCATAGTGTGAGTGTGAGTGTGTCATAGTGAGTGTGTCATAGTGAGTGTGAGTGTCATAGTGAGTGTCAGTGAGTGTGAGTGTCATAGTGAGTGTGAGTGTGAGTGTCATAGTGTGTGTGAGTGTGTGAGTGTCATAGTGTGTGTGAGTGTCATAGTGAGTGTGTGTGTGTCATAGTGTGTGAGTGTCATAGTGAGTGTGTGTGTGTCATAGTGTGTGTGTCATAGTGAGTGTGTGTGATAGTGTCATAGTGAGTGTGTCATAGTGAGTGTGAGTGTCATAGTGTGAGTGTCATAGTGTGTGTGTGTGAGTGTCATAGTGTGTGTGTGTGAGTGTCATAGTGAGTGTGTGAGTGTCATAGTGAGTGTGTGAGTGTCATAGTGAGTGTGTGTGTCAGTGAGTGTGTGAGTGTCAGTGAGTGTGTGTGTGTCATAGTGAGTGTGTCTGTGTGTGTGTCATAGTGAGTGTGTCTGTGTGTGTGTCATAGTGAGTGTGTCTGTGTGTGTGTCATAGTGAGTGTGTCTGTGTGTGTGTCATAGTGAGTGTGTCTGTGTGTGTGTCATAGTGAGTGTGTCTGTGTGTGTGTCATAGTGAGTGTGTCTGTGTGTGTGTCATAGTGAGTGTGTCTGTGTGTGTGTCATAGTGAGTGTGTCTGTGTGTGTGTCATAGTGAGTGTCTGTGTGTGTGTCATAGTGAGTGTCTGTGTGTGTGTCATAGTGAGTGTCTGTGTGTGTGTCATAGTGAGTGTGTCTGTGTGTGTGTCATAGTGAGTGTGTCTGTGTGTGTGTGTCATAGTGAGTGTGTCTGTGTGTGTGTGTCATAGTGAGTGTGTCTGTGTGTGTGTGTCATAGTGAGTGTGTCTGTGTGTGTGTGTCATAGTGAGTGTGTCTGTGTGTGTGTGTCATAGTGTGTGTGTCTGTGTGTGTGTGTCATAGTGAGTGTGTCTGTGTGTGTGTGTCATAGTGAGTGTGTCTGTGTGTGTGTGTCATAGTGAGTGTGTCTGTGTGTGTGTGTCATAGTGAGTGTGTCTGTGTGTGTGTGTCATAGTGAGTGTGTCTGTGTGTGTGTGTCATAGTGAGTGTGTCTGTGTGTGTGTGTCATAGTGAGTGTGTCTGTGTGTGTGTGTCATAGTGTGTGTGTCTGTGTGTGTGTGTCATAGTGTGTGTGTCTGTGTGTGTGTGTCATAGTGTGTGTGTCTGTGTGTGTGTGTCATAGTGTGTGTGTCTGTGTGTGTGTGTCATAGTGTGTGTGACATAGTGTGTGTGTCATAGTGTGTGTGATAGTGATACCTCCTCGCGGTGCCGGATGGGCAACTCTGTCGTGGACAATGCTGTGGGGGGAGATCCAATTCCGATTGGCTCCTCCCCTCATGGCATCTGTGACCACCACAGGGACTAAACGGGGGCTCTGGACGGGTGCGAGGGGCTGGTAACCCCTCCACCTTCAATTAATTACCACTAAACCACGAGTTAAACTGAAATATGTAACTAATAAGTTTGTGTCGGAGGCCCCGGGGGGACAGGCGTCTATGACGTCTCCTGGCCAAACCCCATTTGGCGGAGCCAGGAGATTGAATCTCTACCCTCGGGGCTCCTCCAGAAACAACGAAAAGCCACTACGGGTGGCCACGTGGAATGTTCGAACGCTCACTGCGGAGGAGAGGCTGCCACTCCTCTGTCGGGAGCTGGACTGGTACCGCCTGGATCTCTGTGGCATTCAGGAGGTCCGGTGGACCGGTTCTGGCTCCTGCCACCATGAGGAGTGGACAGTCCTCTACTCGGGGCAGCAGACTGCCAAACAACAGGGTGTGGCTCTTCTTCTGAACAAAAGAATGAAGGGGGCGTGGGAGCGTGGCGGTGAGGTGTGGGAAGCTGTAAGCCCCAGGCTACTTTGGGCTCGCCTTCCCATCAACCGGAGGCGAGGAATGGTGGTCGTGGTTACTTATACCCCCACCGAAGATGAACATCCGTGGAGGGATGCAGGCTAAGCCGATGAGTCGGATGCCTTCTATGACCTCCTGTCACAGGTGCTGGCTAAAGTGGCCCCTCGGGATGGTCATCATGTTGGGTGACTTCAATGCCCGAGTTGGTCATGATACTGGCACCTGGTCTGGAGTGATTGGAGGGCATGGGCCAGATAAGCTCAATAACAACGGTAGGAGGCTGCTAGATTTTTGTGCAGCCCATGGGCTTGTAATTACAAACACGCTGTTCCGGCATCGGAGCATCCACACAACATCATGGATGCATGCCGGGTCCAAGCAAGAACATCTGCTGGACTACATAGTGACGGACCAGCGGATGCGAGCCCATGTCCTTGACACCAGGGCCTACCGTGGAGCTGATCTGCCCTCTGACCATCGACTAGTCATCTGTAAGATGCGCCTGCCATTCTTCCACTCCGGCGGTGGGTGTACACCGAGGACCCCATTCCAACCTAAAGTGGCCTGGTCTCAGTTATCTGATGAAAGTTGCAAGCGAGAATTTCATCATCGCTTGTGGCTGGGATTGGCATCGTCCCCAACTCCTCCTGATGTCGAGGGTAAATGGGCGAGGTTTAGGACTGACTAATGCAGCTGCAATGGCTGCTTTGGGTACGCGGTCCAGACCTCCCCAGAGACCCTGGCTGACAGAGGAGGTGTTCAGGATGGTTGAGAAAAAGCGACAGGCCCACTGTCATTGGCTACAGTATCCCACTTCAGAGAATGAGGCTTACCACAGCCTTCGCTCGGAGGTTCGGAGAGCCGTGAGGCGCTGCAAGGATGGGTGGTGGTCGCGGGTTGCTGAGGAGATGGAGTCTGCCTCAGTGGCCCGTGATCACAAATCTCTATTTAACTCCATCAAAAAAGTAACCTGCAGCGCCACACCTATTACCATCATTAGGGGAAAAACGGTGACCCAATCTCCGACCCCCAGGAACAGGTTTGCAGATTTGCTGAGCATTTCTGTGAGGTCCTGGGGGAGGGAAAATCCCTCAGCCAGGAAAACATCGTGGCACAAAGTAAGGATGACCCTGCTGAGGCTGCGGTGCCTCAAATATTGGAAGAAGTCACCCCCTGTGAGTGGCTGGCTGAGGTGCCATCTGCTGAGGAAGTATTGAAGGCGATCCGGAGTCTGAGACCAGGAAAGGCAGCGGGCAGAGATGATCTCCCAAGCGAAATGCTGAGGGAGGGCGGCGTTTGTGCACAGACTGCCCTATATGGCATCATAACAACAGTCTGGACCACTGGACGGGTTCCGCAGGATTGGAAGGATGCCCTGGTGGTCCCCCTTTTTAAGAAGGGGGACCGCACAGACTGTAACAACTACAGGGGCATCTCACTCCTCAGTGTGCCGGGAAAGGTCCTGGCAAGGATTATTCAACATCACCTTGCCAGGCACGCTGAAGAGAGGCTTGCGGAGTCCCAATGCGGTTTCAGGAAAGGGCGGTCCTGCACAGATGCCATATTTTCTGTCCGTCTGCTACAGCAGAGGTGTAGGGAATTCCAACAAGACCTACATCTCTGCTTTATAGACATGGTCAAGGCCTATGATACCATCAGTAGGCCTGGGCTCTGGGTTGTTCTTCGTGCTTTTGGAGTACCTGACCCTCTGCTCACGATCATTTAAGGACCTTCATGATGGTGAGCGGGCCCGGGTAAAACTACGTGGCCGGGAGTCGGAGCCATTCCCTGTTAACCTTGGGGTGCGACAGGGATGTCCTCTGGCTCCCACATTATTTAACATCTATTTTGACCACGTAGTTCGTGAAGCCTTCAATAGCTGTACCGGGGGAATCTCCATATGGTACAGATATAATGGGAGGCTGATCGACGCCCAGGTGCGGTCAAGGGATGGCTCCCTATTGCTCTTCCACGTTATGTATGCTGATGATTTGGTAATAGCTGCACATTCGGAGGAGGAGTTGGAGACGCTGCTGCTGAGACTGGAGCATGCCACTAAGAGGTGGGGCCTTACCATCAGCCCCACCAAAACTAAGCACCTGCCTGGGTATTTTGTACCATCGGACACTCCACCCCCACATCTCCCAATCGGTGATGGGGCAGTTGTGGAGAGTGGAGAGTTTCCCATACCTGGGCAGTGTGCTTATGACCGGCTCCAGTTTAACAGCAGAGGTCTCACTCCGAATCAGTCGAGCGGCAATATCTTATCATCGGTTGCGTAACGCTGTGTGGAAGCTACCTGTTCTGTCGCTCCGCACTAAACTTCAGGTCTTCTCGGCCACGGTCATTCTCTCGCTTCTCAACGCTTGTGAAACGTGGACCCCCTAATGGAACATCTTCGCCGATTAGAAACATTTAGGCTAGCCTGCCTACGATCCATCCTGGGTTTAACCAGGCTGGATTGTGTGAGGAGCTCACAAATCCTTGAAGGATATGGGCAAGGTCCCATCGGTGAGCTCCTCCGGCGGGCAAGGCTGCGTTGGCTGGGTCATGTAGCGCGCATGCCCAGTCACCACATGCCGAAACAGCTTTTGTTCGGCCGGATCGAGGGGGCTAAACGGGCGCAGCACGGGCTAGAGAAGAGATGGAGTGACGTACAGGAGGACGTGGAGCTGAGTGGACTTGCCGATGACCGGTACCAGCGGTGTCAAGATCGGCCTCTGTGGAGGAGGCTCGTGAAGGATACTACTGGGCAGTTGGAGGCAGTCGCCCTCCAACAACAACGGAGGGCGGAGGAGCGACGCTCACAACAACGAGCGGAGCGCCGGGTGGCTAAAGCACAGCAGGTTGGCACAGTAGGGGGCACAGGTGGTGCATCAGCCAGTCATCTCGGTCATCTCAGTCAGTTGACCCGTGGCACCTGCCGGGTCTGCCCCGTGACCTCCTGCCAGCGGGCGTTCGACACTTCACGTGGCCTCAAGGTGCACATGGCCTGGCACAAGCGTCGTGGTGACGCGCTTGTTGTTGTGTGGGGGGTGTGTGCCTGTGTGGGGGGGGGGGGGGGTGGTGGTGGTGGTGGGGGGGGTGTGTGGGGGGGGGTCACACAAACGTGGTCACCACCACCCACCCACACACCTCGTGTCTAGCGTCTTGCAGGGCTGTAGGGGCAAGTGCTGTTAGCGAGCACCTAATGAAGACCGTCCTCACACTAGCACTGTCCAGAGACCCCCCCACACTGCCCAGAGGCCCCCCACACTGCCCAGAGACCCCCCACACTGCCCAGAGACCCCCCACACTGCCCACAGACCCCCCACACTGCCCACAGACCCCCCACACTGCCCAGAGACCCCCCACACTGCCCACAGACCCCCCACACTGCCCAGAGACCCCCCACACTGCCCAGAGACCCCCCCCCACACTGCCCAGAGACCCCCCACACTCCCCAGAGACCCCCCACACTGCCCAGAGACCCCCCCCCACACTGCCCAGAGACCCCTCACACTCCCCAGAGACCCCCCACACTGCCCAGAGACCCCCCACACTGTCCAAAGACCCCCCACACTCCCCAGGGACCCCCCACACTACCCAGAGACCCCCCGCACTGCCCACAGACCCCCCCGCACTGCCCAGAGACCCCCCGCACTGCCCAGAGACCCCCCCACACTCCCCAGAGACCCCCCCACACTCCCCAGAGACCCCCACACTGCCCAGAGACCCCCCACACTGCCCAGAGACCCCCCACACTGCCCAGAGACCCCCCACACTGCCCAGAGACCCCCCACACTGCCCAGAGACCCCCCACACTGCTCAGAGACCCCCCACACTGCCCAGGGACCCCCCACACTACCCATAGACCCCCCACACTCCCCAGAGACCCCCCACACTGCCCAGAGACCCCCCACACTGCCCAGAGACCCCCCAAACTGCCCAGAGACCCCCCACACTGCCCAGAGACCCCCCACACTGCCCAGAGACCCCCCACACTGCCCAGAGACCCCCCACACTGCCCAGAGACCCCCCACACTGCCCAGAGACCCCCCACACTGCCCAGAGACCCCCCACACTGCCCAGAGACCCCCCACACTGCCCAGAGACCCCCCCCAGACTCCCCAGAGACCCCCCCCACACTCCCCAGAGACCCCCCCCACACTCCCCAGAGACCCCCCCACACTCCCCAGAGACCCCCCCACACTCCCCAGAGACCCCCCCACACTCCCCAGAGACCCCCCACACTCCCCAGAGACCCCCCACACTCCCCAGAGACCCCCCACACTCCCCAGAGACCCCCCACACTCCCCAGAGACCCCCCACACTGCCCAGAGACCCCCCACACTGCCCAGAGACCCCCCACACTGCCCAGAGACCCCCCACACTGCCCAGAGACCCCCCGCCACACTGCCTGGAGACCCCCCTCACTCCCCAGGGACCCCCCACACTGCCCAGAGACCCCCCCCCACACTGCCCAGAGACCCCCCCCACACTGCCCAGAGACCCCCCCCACACTGCCCAGAGACCCCCCCCCACACTGCCCAGAGACCCCCCACACTGCCCAGAGACCCCCCACACTGCCCAGAGACCCCCCACACTGCCCAGAGACCCCCCACACTCCCCAGAGACCCCCCCACACTCCCCAGGGACCCCCCACACTGCCCAGAGACCCCCCACACTCCCCAGAGACCCCCCCACACTCCCCAGAGACCCCCCCACACTCCCCAGAGACCCCCCCACACTCCCCAGAGACCCCCCCACACTGCCCAGAGACCCCCCACACTGCCCAGAGACCCCCCACACTGCCCAGAGACCCCCCACACTCCCCAGGGACCCCCCACACTGCCCAGGGACCCCCCACACTCCCCAGAGACCCCCCACACTCCCCAGAGACCCCCCACACTGCCCAGAGACCCCCCCACACTGCCCACAGACCCCCCACACTGTCCAAAGACCCCCCACACTACCCAGAGACCCCCCACACTCCCCAGAGACCCCCCCACACTCCCCAGAGACCCCCCCACACTCCCCATAGACCCCCACACTGCCCAGAAACCCCCCACACTGCCCAAAGACCCCCCACACTGCCCAGAGACCCCCCACACTGCTCAGAGACCCCCCACACTGCCCAGGGACCCCCCACACTACCCATAGACCCCCCACACTCCCCAGAGACCCCCACACTGCCCATAGACCCCCCACACTGCCCATAGACCCCCCACACTCCCCAGAGACCCCCCACACTCCCCAGAGACCCCCCACACTGCCCACAGACCCCCCAAACTGCCCACAGACCCCCCCCACACTGCCCGGAGACCCCCCTCACTCCCCAGGGACCCCCCACACTGCCCAGAGACCCCCCACACTGCCCAGAGACCCCCCCTCACTCCCCAGAGACCCCCCCCACACTGCCCAGGGACCCCCCACACTGCCCAGGGACCCCCCACACTGCCCAGGGACCCCCCACACTGCCCAGAGACCCCCCCCCACACTGCCCAGAGACCCCCCACACTGCCCAGAGACCCCCCACACTGCCCAGAGACCCCCCACACTGCCCAGAGACCCCCCACACTGCCCAGAGACCCCCCACACTGCCCAGAGACCCCCCACACTGCCCAGAGACCCCCCACACTGCCCAGAGACCCCCCACACTGCCCATAGACCCCCCCCACACTCCCCAGAGACCCCCCACACTGCCCATAGACCCCCCCACACTCCCCAGAGACCCCCCACACTGCCCATAGACCCCCCCACACTCCCCAGAGACCCCCCACACTCCCCAGAGACCCCCCACACTCCCCAGAGACCCCCCACACTCCCCAGAGACCCCCCACACTGCCCAGAGACCCCCCACACTGCCCAGAGACCCCGCACACTGCCCAGAGACCCCCCACACTGCCCAGAGACCCCCCACACTGCCCAGAGACCCCCCCGCCCACTCCCCAGAGACCCCCACGCCCACTCCCCGAGACCCCCCACACTGCCCAGAGACCCCCCACACTGCCCAGAGACCCCCCACACTGCCCAGAGACCCCCACACTGCCCACAGACCCCCCACACTGCCCAGAGACCCCCCACACTGCCCAGAGACCCCCCACACTGCCCAGAGACCCCCCACACTGCCCAGAGACCCCCCACACTCCCCAGGGACCCCCCACACTGCCCAGAGACCCCCCCACACTGCCCAGAGACCCCCCACACTCCCCAGGGACCCCCCCACACTGCCCAGAGACCCCCCCACACTGCCCAGAGACCCCCCACACTCCCCAGAGACCCCCCACACTCCCCAGAGACCCCCCACACTGCCCAGAGACCCCCCCACACTGCCCAGAGACCCCCCCACACTGCCCAGGGACCCCCCCACACTGCCCAGAGACCCCCCCACACTGCCCAGGGACCCCCCCACACTACCCAGGGACCCTCCCACACTCCCCAGAGACCCCCCCACACTCCCCAGAGACCCCCCACACTGCCCAGAGACCCACCCACACTCCCCAGAGACCCCCCACACTCCCCAGAGACCCCCCCCCCCACTCCCCAGAGACTGACGGTGGTGACTCTGATCCTCCTGCCTCTGTGCAGGTTGCACGCTGACCGATGAGGAGCGGGAGTACACCATCGACTCCATCGTCCTAGAGCACAACGTGTCCATCCGATCGGTACACGGGGGACGGGGGGAACGGGGGGGGGGGGGGTGGTCTTTCGCCCGAAACGTCGTCGCACACAGCGAGAGTCGCGACCCCCCCCCCCCCTTTTTGCTGCGTCCAGTTGGCGGCGGTGGTCGCGCGTCTCTGCGTCTGTCTGTGTGTGTCTCTGTGCGTCTCTGTGTGTCTCTGTGTCTGTCTCTGTGCCACCTACCCATTCGCTTAGCTAATCGCTCGCCCGCCCGCTCACCCGCCCACCCACTCACTCACTCGCCCATCCACCTATCCACCCACCCACTCGCCCACTCACTCACTCGCCCACCCACTCGCCCACTCACTCATTCATCCATCCACCCACTCACTCGCTCACTCACTCGCCCACCCACTCACTCGCCCACCCATCCACCCACTAACTCGCCTCCCCACTCGCCCATTCACTCGCCCACCCACCCACTCGCCCACCCACTCACTCGCCCACCCATCCACCCACTAACTCGCCTCCCCACTCGCCCATTCACTCGCCCACCCACCCACTCGCCCACCCACTCACTCGCCCACCCATCCACCCACCCACTCGCCTCCCCACTCGCCCATTCACTCGCCCGCCCACCCACTCACTCGCCCACCCACCCACTCACTCATTCTCCCACTCCCCCAAACCGCGCACCTCCTGAACCACTCAGCCCCTCGCTCGCCTCTACCCCTCACGCTCCTCTACCCCTCACGCTCCTCTACCCCTCACGCTCCTCTACCCCTCACGCTCCTCTACCCCTCACGCTCCTCTACCCCTCACGCTCCTCTACCCCTCACGCTCCACGTCTGCGTTGTTTGTGGGGGTCTCGGTCACTCCGGTGCCGAGTTGAACCCGTGCCAGTGCAACTCTGAAGGTGCGCTGCTGCCGTCGCCTGGAAAGTCGCCCGCTCGCAACTCGACCGCTCGCTCGCTCATCCACCCACTCGCCCACTCACTCACCCACCCACTCGCTAAGCCCGTCCACTCGCCCATCCACCCACTCGCCCACTCACCCACCCACTCGCTAAGCCCGTCGACTCGCCCATCCACCCACTCGCCCACTCACCCACCCACTCGTTAAGCCCGTCCACTCGCTCATCCACCCACTCACCCACCCACTCACCCACCCACTCGCTAAGCCCACCCACTCGCCCACTCACCCACCCACTCGCTAAGCCCGTCCACTCGCCCATCCACCCACTCGCCCACTCACCCACCCACTCGCCAAGCCCGTCCACTCGCCCATTCGCTCGCTCGCTCATCCACCCATCCACTCGCTAAGCCCATCCACTCGCCCATTCACTTGCTCGCTCATCCACCCAATCACCCACCCACTCGCTAAGCCCATCCACTCGCCCATTCACTCGCTCGCTCATCCACCCACTCACCCACCCACTCGCTAAGCCCGTCCACTCGCCCATTCGCTCGCTCACCCACCCACTCGCCAAGCCCGTCCACTCGCCCATTCACTCGCTCGCTCATCCACCCACTCACCCACTCACTCGCTAAGCCCATCCACTCGCCCATTCACTCGCTCGCTCATCCACCCAATCACCCACCCACTCGCTAAGCCCATCCACTCGCCCATTCACTCGCTCGCTCATCCACCCACTCACCCACCCACTCGCTAAGCCCATCCACTCGCTCATCCACACGCTAAGCCCGTCCACTCGCTCATCCACCCATTCGCTCGCTCAACAAAAGACAAAGATCCCCCGTGTAGCCTACACAGACTGCTGGGGCAAGTGCTCTTAGCGAGTAGCACCACCTGTGAACACACAAAGACAAAGATCCCCCGTGTAGCCTTCACAGGCTGCTGGGGCAAGTGCTCTTAGCGAGTAGCAGCACCTGTGAACACACAAAGACAAAGATCCCCCGTGTAGCCTACACAGACTGCTGGGGCAAGTGCTGTTAGTAGCGAGTAGCAGCACCTGTGAACACACAAAGACAAAGATCCCCCGTGTAGCCTACACAGACTGCTGGGGCAAGTGCTGTTGGTAGCGAGTAGCACCCTAATGAAGGCTGGCAAGGCACACACACGAGAGAGGGAGGGAGGGGGGGGTGGGTGGCCAGCACCACGCCCGGTCCGTCTTTGTCTCCCCGCAGTGGCGAAGTTTGATTTACGCCGCACCAGGTACACTCATTTAAAGAAGTCCCGAGTCGACCGGAGCTTTGTGACGTCATATTTGAAGGGGGAGGGGCGGGGTTTGAGTTTTTGTGACGTCGCGTGACGAGAGCGGGCAGGGGGTGGAGTCAAACAAAAATCGTCCCAAATCGCGTGACGTCATTTATGGACGGCCCCGTTAACGTGAAACCAAACTGACTCCTCGTAGCGAGCTAGCGACCTGTGGCCACACAAATGATGGCTCGGCCGAGTTGGCTTATCCATCGCCACGTGGAATGTGGAGCTTGAGTCGAATGGTGACTCTAAAAGCGCGTGGTGTCGATTTGTCAAATGTGTAGGGGGAGAGGGGGGGGGGAAGAATCTGAGGACCCTTGGAGAGAGATCCACGTGACCTCTGTGAGAGAGATCCACGTGACCTCTGTGAGAGAGATCCACGTGACCTCTGTGAGAGAGATCCACGTGACCTCTGTGAGAGAGATCCACGTGACCTCTGTGAGAGAGATCCACGTGACCTCTGTGAGAGAGATCCACGTGACCTCTGTGAGAGAGATCCACGTGACCTCTGTGAGAGATCCACGCGACCTCTGTGAGAGAGATCCACGTGACCTCTGTGAGAGAGATCCACGTGACCTCTGTGAGAGAGATCCACGTGACCTCTGTGAGAGAGATCCACGTGACCTCTGTGAGAGAGATCCACGTGACCTCTGTGAGAGAGATCCACGTGACCTCTGTGAGAGAGATCCACGTGACCTCTGTGAGAGAGATCCACGTGACCTCTGTGAGAGAGATCCACGTGACCTCTGTGAGAGAGATCCACGTGACCTCTGTGAGAGAGATCCACGTGACCTCTGTGAGAGAGATCCACGTGACCTCTGTGAGAGAGATCCACGTGACCTCTGTGAGAGAGATCCACGTGACCTCTGTGAGAGAGATCCACGTGACCTCTGTGAGAGAGATCCACGTGACCTCTGTGAGAGAGATCCACGTGACCTCTGTGAGAGAGATCCACGTGACCTCTGTGAGAGAGATCCACGTGACCTCTGTGAGAGAGATCCACGTGACCTCTGTGAGAGAGATCCACGTGACCTCTGTGAGAGAGATCCACGTGACCTCTGAGAGAGATCCACGTGACCTCTGAGAGAGATCCACGTGACCTCTGTGAGAGAGATCCACGTGACCTCTGTGAGAGAGATCCACGTGACCTCTGTGAGAGAGATCCACGTGACCTCTGTGAGAGAGATCCACGTGACCTCTGTGAGAGAGATCCACGTGACCTCTGTGAGAGAGATCCACGTGACCTCTGTGAGAGAGATCCACGCGACCTCTGTGAGAGAGATCCACGCGACCTCTGTGAGAGAGATCCACGCGACCTCTGTGAGAGAGATCCACGCGACCTCTGTGAGAGAGATCCACGCGACCTCTGTGAGAGAGATCCACGCGACCTCTGTGAGAGAGATCCACGTGACCTCTGTGAGAGATCCACGCGACCTCTGTGAGAGATCCACGCGACCTCTGTGAGAGATCCACGCGACCTCTGTGAGAGATCCACGTGACCTCTGTGAGAGAGATCCACGTGACCTCTGAGAGATCCACGTGACCTCTGTGAGAGATCCACGCGACCTCTGTGAGAGATCCACGCGACCTCTGTGAGAGAGATCCACGTGACCTCTGAGAGAGATCCACGCGACCTCTGTGAGAGAGATCCACGCGACCTCTGTGAGAGAGATCCACGCGACCTCTGTGAGAGAGATCCACGCGACCTCTGTGAGAGAGATCCACGTGACCTCTGTGAGAGACGCAAACACCAAATAGACAGCAGGTGTCGTTTTCAGGATCGAACAGCCTAGCCTAGCCCCCCCTTGGCCTAGCCCCCCCTTGGCCTAGCCCCCCCTTGGCCTAGCCCCCCCTTGGCCTAGCCCCCCCTTGGCCTAGCCCCCCCTTGGCCTAGCCCCCCCTAGCCTAGCCCCCCCTTGGCCTAGCCCCCCCTTGGCCTAGCCCCCCCTTGGCCTAGCCCCCCCTTGGCCTAGCCCCCCCTTGGCCTAGCCCCCCCTTGGCCTAGCCCCCCCTTGGCCTAGCCCCCCCTGGCCTAGCCCCCCCTTGGCCTAGCCCCCCCTTGGCCTAGCCCCCCCTTGGCCTAGCCCCCCCTAGCCTAGCCCCCCCTTGGCCTAGCCCCCCCTTGGCCTAGCCCCCCCTTGGCCTAGCCCCCCCTTAGCCTAGCCTAGCCCCCCCTTGGCCTAGCCCCCCCATAGCCTAGTCCCCTCCCTTGGCCTAGCCTCCCCAGAGCCTAGCCCCCTAGCCTAGCCCCCCCTTGGCCTAGCCCCCCCTTGGCCTAGCCCCCCATAGCCTAGTCCCCCCCTTGGCCTAGCCTCCCCAGAGCCTAGCCCCCTCTCCTAGCCTAGCCCCCCTTGGCCTAGCCCCCCCTTGGCCTAGCCCCCCCTTGGCCTAGCCCCCTGGCCTAGCCCCCGTTTAAAACGCGGTGTCGGTACGTCATCACCCCCCCCCCCCTCCATCTGTTGTAGATCTGCCTGGGGCCGGACGCCAAGGAGGAGTACAACGTGGTGGAGGTGGCGGCCATCACGAGGGACGGGGATGAGACGCGCATCCCGCTCGCTGTGCTCAGGTTGCCCAACTTGCTCATGGTGAGGAGCCACAGTCACACCGTCATCGTCACCATTGTCGTCACCACCACCTTCATCGTCACCATCATCGTCATCGTTGTCGTCACCACCACTACCATCATCGTCACCATTGTCGTCACCACCACCATCATCGTCACCTTCATCGTCACCATCATCGTCATCGTTGTCGTCATCACCACCACCATCATCGTTACCTTCATCGTTGTCGTCACCACCACTACCATCATCGTCACCATTGTCGTCACCACCACCATCATCGTCACCTTCATCGTCACCATCATCGTCATCGTTGTCGTCATCACCACCACCATCATCGTTACCTTCATCGTTGTCGTCACCACCACTACCATCATCGTCACCATTGTCGTCACCACCACCATCATCGTCACCTTCATCGTCATCGTTGTCGTCATCACCACCACCATCATCGTTACCTTCATCGTCATCGTTGTCGTCACCACCACTACCATCATCGTCACCATTGTCGTCACCACCACCATCATCGTCACCTTCATCGTCACCATCATCGTCATCGTTGTCGTCATCACCACCACCTTCGTCGTCACCTTCATCGTCGTCATTGTCACCATCATTGTCGTCACCACCACCACCATCATTGTCGTCTTCACCACCATCACCACCAATCATCATCATTGTCGTCGTCACGACCACCATCATCATTGTCGTCACCACCATCATCATTGTCATCACTGTCGTCACCACCATCACCACCACCATCATCATTGTCGTCACCACCATCACCACCACCATCATCATTGTCGTCACCACCATCACCACCACCATCATCATTGTCGTCACCACCTTCACCACCATCATCATCATTGTCGTCACCACCTTCACCACCACCATCATCATTGTCGTCACCACCATCACCACCACCATCATCATTGTCGTCACCACCATCACCACCACCATCATCATTGTCGTCACCACCATCACCACCACCACCATCACCACCACCATCATCATTGTCGTCACCACCACCATCGTCATTGTCGTGACCACCACCATTGTTGTCGTGACCACCACCACCATCGTCATTGTCGTCACCACCACCATCGTCATTGTCGTCACCACCACCATCATCATCGTCATTGTCGTCGTCACCACCACCATCATCATCGTCATTGTCGTCGTCACCACCACCATCGTCATTGTCGTCACCACCACCACCATCGTCATTGTCGTCACCACCACCACCATCGTCATTGTCGTCACCACCACCACCACCATCATCATTGTCGTCACCACCATCCTCATTGTCGTCACCACCATCGTCATTGTCGTCACCACCACCACCACCATCATTGTCGTCACCACCACCACCACCATCATTGTCGTCACCACCACCACCACCATCGTCATTGTCGTCACCACCACCGCCATCACCATCGTCATTGTCGTCACCACCATCATCATTGTCGTCACCACCACCACCATCACCATCGTCATTGTCGTCACCACCACCACCATCACCATCGTCATTGTCGTCACCACCACCACCATCACCATCGTCATTGTCGTCACCACCACCACCATCACCATCGTCATTGTCGTCACCACCACCACCATCACCACCATCATTGTCGTCACCACCACCATCATCATTGTCGTCACCACCACCATCACCACCATCATTGTCGTCACCACCACCATCATCATTGTCGTCACCACGAAGGCGCTTGCTCACTACTAAGAGTGAAGGCGCTTGCTCACTACTAACAGTGAAGGCGCTTGCTCACTACTAACAGTGAAGGCGCTTGCTCACTACCTCACTGCTAACAGTGAAGGCGCTTGCTCACTACCTCACTACTAAGAGTGAAGGCGCTTGCTCACTACTAACAGTGAAGGCGCTTGCTCACTACTAAGAGTGAAGGCGCTTGCTCACTACTAACAGTGAAGGCGCTTGCTCACTACTAAGAGTGAAGGCGCTTGCTCACTAATAAGAGTGAAGGCGCTTGCTCACTACTAAGAGTGAAGGCGCTTGCTCACTACTAAGAGTGAAGGCGCTTGCTCACTAATAAGAGTGAAGGCGCTTGCTCACTACTAAGACTGAAGGCGCTTGCTCACTACTAACAGTGAAGGCGCTTGCTCACTACTAAGTGTGAAGGCGCTTGCTCACTACTAAGAGTGAAGGCGCTTGCTCACTACTAAGAGTGAAGGCGCTTGCTCACTACTAAGTGTGAAGGCGCTTGCTCACTACTAAGAGTGAAGGCGCTTGCTCACTACTAACAGTGAAGACGCTTGCTCACTACTAACAGTGAAGACGCTTGCTCACTACTAACAGTGAAGGCGCTTGCTCACTACTAAGAGTGAAGGCACTTGCTCACTACTAAGAGTGAAGGCGCTTGCTCACTACCTCACTACTAAGAGTGAAGGCGCTTGCTCACTACTAAGAGTGTCGAAGGCGCTTGCTCACTACTAAGAGTGAAGGCGCTTGCTCACTACTAAGAGTGTCGAAGGCGCTTGCTCACTACTAAGAGTGAAGGCGCTTGCTCACTACTAACAGTGAAGGCGCTTGCTCACTACCTCACTACTAAGAGTGAAGGCGCTTGCTCACTACTAAGAGTGAAGACGCTTGCTCACTAGTAACAGTGAAGGCGCTTGCTCACTACTAAGTGTGAAGGCGCTTGCTCACTACTAAGAGTGAAGGCGCTTGCTCACTACTAAGAGTGAAGACGCTTGCTCACTAGTAACAGTGAAGGCGCTTGCTCACTACTAAGAGTGAAGGCGCTTGCTCACTACTAACAGTGAAGGCGCTTGCTCACTACTAACAGTGAAGGCGCTTGCTCACTACTAAGAGTGTCCAAGGCGCTTGCTCACTACTAAGTGTGAAGGCGCTTGCTCACTACTAAGTGTGAAGGCGCTTGCTCACTACTAACAGTGAAGGCGCTTGCTCACTACTAAGAGTGTCCAAGGCGCTTGCTCACTACTAAGTGTGAAGGTGCTTGCTCACTACTAACAGTGAAGGCGCTTGCTCACTACTAAGTGTGAAGGCGCTTGCTCACTACTAACAGTGAAGGCGCTTGCTCACTACTAAGAGTGTCCAAGACGCTTGCTCACTACTAACAGTGAAGGCGCTTGCTCACTACTAAGAGTGAAGGCGCTTGCTCACTACTAAGAGTGAAGGCGCTTGCTCACTACTAAGAGTGAAGGCGCTTGCTCACTACTAACAGTGTCCAAGGCGCTTGCTCACTACTAAGAGTGTCCAAGGCGCTTGCTCACTACTAACAGTGAAGGCGCTTGCTCACTACTAACAGTGAAGGCGCTTGCTCACTACTAACAGTGAAGACGCTTGCTCACTACTAAGAGTGTCCAAGGCGCTTGCTCACTACTAAGAGTGAAGGCGCTTGCTCACTACTAACAGTGAAGGCGCTTGCTCACTACTAAGAGTGTCCAAGGCGCTTGCTCACTACTAAGTGTGAAGGCGCTTGCTCACTACTAAGAGTGAAGGCGCTTGCTCACTACTAACAGTGAAGGCGCTTGCTCACTACTAACAGTGAAGGCGCTTGCTCACTACTAACAGTGAAGGCGCTTGCTCACTACTAACAGTGAAGGCGCTTGCTCACTACTAACAGTGAAGGCGCTTGCTCACTACTAAGAGTGTCGAAGGCGCTTGCTCACTACTAAGAGTGTCGAAGGTGCTTGCTCACTACTAACAGTGAAGGCGCTTGCTCACTACTAAGAGTGAAGGCGCTTGCTCACTACTAACAGTGAAGGCGCTTGCTCACTACTAAGAGTGTCGAAGGCGCTTGCTCACTACTAAGAGTGTCGAAGGCGCTTGCTCACTACTAACAGTGAAGGCGCTTGCTCACTACTAAGTGTGAAGGCGCTTGCTCACTACTAAGAGTGAAGGCGCTTGCTCACTACTAAGAGTGAAGGCGCTTGCTCACTACTAAGAGTGAAGGCGCTTGCTCACTACTAAGAGTGAAGGCGCTTGCTCACTACTAAGAGTGAAGGCGCTTGCTCACTACTAAGAGTGAAGGCGCTTGCTCACTACTAAGAGTGAAGGCGCTTGCTCACTACTAAGAGTGAAGGCGCTTGCTCACTACTAAGAGTGAAGGCGCTTGCTCACTACTAAGTGTGAAGGCGCTTGCTCACTACTAACAGTGAAGGCGCTTGCTCACTACTAAGAGTGAAGGCGCTTGCTCACTACTAAGAGTGAAGGCGCTTGCTCACTACTAAGAGTGAAGGCGCTTGCTCACTACCTCACTACTAAGAGTGATGAAGGCCTCTCTGTCCTTGGCCTTCATCTCTCGTGCCCGCTACCCCGTCTACTGGCAGCGGACTGATGCACATGGACAGACGCATGGGACACACACACACACTAACACACACACACACTGACACAACAACAACAACAACCGCCATTCGCCACTAAGTGGCGGTGACGTCACCACGACGCTTGTGCCAGGCTATGTGCACCCTGAGGCCACGTGAAGTGTCGAACGCCCGCTGGCAGGAGGTCACGGGGCAGACCCAGGTGCCACGGGTCGACTGACTGAGATGACTGGCTGATGCACCACCTGTGCCCCCTACTGTGCCAACCTGCTGTGCTTTAGCCACCCGGCGCTCCGCTCGCTGTTGTGAGCGTCGCTCCTCCGCCCTCCGTTGTTGTTGGAGGGCGACTGCCTCCAACTGCCCAGTAGCATCCTTCACGAGCCTCCTCCACAGAGGCCGATCTTGACACCGCTGGTACCAGTCATCGGCAAGTCCACTTAGCTCCACGTCCTCCTGTACCACATCACTCCATCTCTTCTCTAGCCCGTGCCGCGCCCGCTTAGCCCCCTCAATCCGGCCAAACAAAAGCTGTTTCGGCATGCGGTGGCTGGGCATGCGGGCTACATGACCCAGCCATCGCAGCCTTGCCTGCCGGAGGAGCTCACCGATGGGACCCTGCCCAGATCTTTCAAGGATTTGTGAGCTCCTCACACAATCCAGTCTGGTTAAACCCAGGATGGATCGTAGGCAGGCCAGCCTAAATGTTTCTAACCGGCGAAGATGTTCCATTAGGGGGGTCCACGTTTCGCAAGCGTAGAGAAGGGAGGGAATGACCGTGGCCGAGAAGACCTGAAGCTTAGTGCGGAGCGACAGACCAGGTAGCTTCCACACAGCGTTACGCAACCGATGAAAAGATATTGCCGCTCGACTGATTCGGAGTGAGACCTCTGCTGTTAAACTGGTGCCGGTCATAAGCACACTGCCCAGGTATGGGAAACTCTCCACTCTCTCCACAACTGCCCCATCACCGATTGGGAGTTGTGGGGGTGGAGTGTCCGATGGTACAAAATACCCAGGCAGGTGCTTAGTTTTGGTGGGGCTGATGGTAAGGCCCCACCTCTTAGTGGCACGCTCCAGTCTCAGCAGCAGTGTGTGTCAGTGTGTGTGTGACACACACACACACTGACACACACACACACTGACACACACACACACGGGACACACACACACACACACGGGACACACACACACACACGGGACACACACACACACACGGGACACACACACACACGGACACACACACACACGGGACACACACACACACGGACACACACACACACTGACACACACACACTGACACACACACACACACGGGACACACACACACGGGACACACACACACACACACGGGACACACACACACACGGGACACACACACACACACGGGACACACACACACACACACGGGACACACACAAAGATACAAAGACAAAGATCCCCCATATAGCCTTAACAGACTGTAGGGGCAAGTGCTGTTAGCGAGCACCTATGAAGGCCGGAACGGTACACGAGGGGGTGGGTGGCCAGCACCACGCCCGACCGCCTTTGTCTCCCTAGTGGCAATGTTTACACACCGCACCAGGTACTCATTTGAGGCTGAGTCGACCTAGGGGAGGCCTGGGACCGGTTCAGATAATCGTCACTGGTGTTGGCCGTGAGCGGGAATCGAACCCTGGTCGCCAGGTTCATAGCGCAGCGCGCTAACCGCTACACTATCACTCATACACACACACACACTGACACACACACACACACACGGGACACACACACACGACACACACACACGGGACACACACACACACGCCCCCAGGTAACCCGGACGCAGGCTGGGTTACCTGGGGGACCTTTGTCTGTCTCCTTCATAGACACTGCTACTCGCTACTAACAGCACTTGCCCCTACAGCCTGCTAGAGGCTACCTGGGGGACCTTTGTCTGTCTCCTTCATAGACACTGCTACTCGCTTACTAACAGCACTTGCCCCTACAGCCTGCTAGAGGCTACCTGGGGGACCTTTGTCTGTCTCCTTCATAGACACTGCTACTCGCTTACTAACAGCACTTGCCCCTACAGCCTGCTAGAGGCTACCTGGGGGACCTTTGTCTGTCTCCTTCATAGACGCTGCTGCTGTTAACAGCACTTGCCCCTACAGCCTGCTGGAGGCTACCTGGGGGACCTTTGTCTGTCTCCTTCATAGACACTGCTACTCGCTACTAGCAGCACTTGCCCCTACAGCCTGCTAGAGACTACCTGGGGGACCTTTGTCTCCTTCATAGACACTGCTACTCGCCATTAACAGCACTTGCCCCTACAGCCTGCTAGAGACTACCTGGGGGACCTTTGTCTTTGGTGCAGGCCTACCCGTCCGGGTTGGAGCTTAACTGTCCCATCACCGTGAGGCTGAAGAGTGGCAGCGGTCCCGTCTACGTGTGTGGCCAAAACGTCATCCGTGAGTGTCACTCACTCGTACACTCACTCACTCGTACACTCACTCACTCATACACTCACTCACTCGTACACTCACTCACTCATACACTCACACGTACACTCACTCACTCATACACTCACTCACTCGTACACTCACTCATACACTCACTCATACACTCACTCACTCGTGCACTCACTCACTCATACACTCATACACACTCACTCATACACTCAATCACTCATACACTCACTCACTCATACTCACTCAAACACTCACTCACTCGTACACTCACTAACAGGGGGCCCCCTGTGTGTGTCCTGTGGGTGTCCTGTGGGCACCCTGGGTGTGTCCTGTGGGTGTGTCCTGTGGGTCTCCTGTGTGTGTCTCCTGTGTCTCCTGTCTCCTCTGTGTGTCCTGTAGGCCTCCTGTGTGTCTCCTGTGTGTCGTGGGTGTCTCCTGTGGGTGTCGTGTGTCTCCTGTAGGCCCCCTGTGTGTCTCCTGTGTGTGTCCTGTAGGCCCCCTGTGTGTCTCCTGTGTGTGTCCTGTAGGCCTCCTGTGTGTCTCCTGTGGGTCTCCTGTGTGTGTCCTGTGGGTCTCCTGTCTCCTGTGGGTCTCCTGTGGGTGTCCTGTGGGTGTCCTGTGGGTCTCCTGTCTCCTGTGTCTCCTGTGGGTCTCCTGTGTGTCTCCTGTGGGTGTCCTGTGTCCTCTGGGTGTCCTCTGGGTGTCCTGCGGGTGTCCTGCGTGTGTCCTGTGTGTCTCGTGTGGGCCCCCTGTAGGCCCCCTGTGTGTCTCCTGTAGGCCCCCTGTGGGTCTCCTGTAGGCCCCCGGTGGGTCTCCTGTAGGCCCCCGGTGGGTCTCCTGTAGGCCCCCTGTGGGTCTCCTGTAGGCCCCGTGTGGGTCTCCTGTAGGCCCCCTGTGGGTCTCCTGTAGGCCCCCCTGTGGGTCTCCTGTGGGGGCCCCCTGTGGGTCTCCTGTAGGCCCCCTGTGGGTCTCCTGTGGGTCTCCTGTAGGCCCCCTGTGGGTCTCCTGTAGGCCCCGTGTGTGGCCCCCTGTGGGTCTCCTGTAGGCCCCTGTGGGTCTCCTGTAGGCCCCTGTGGGTCTCCTGTAGGCCCCCTGTGGGTCTCCTGTAGGCCCCCTGTAGGTCTCCTGTAGGCCCCCTGTAGGTCTCCTGTAGGCCCCCTGTAGGTCTCCTCTAGGCCCCCTGTGGGTCTCCTGTAGGCTCCGTGTGTGGCCCCCTGTGGGCCCCCTGTGGGTCTCCTGTGGGCCCCCTGTGGGTCTCCTGTAGGCCCCGTGTGGGTCTCCTGTAGGCCCCCTGTGGGTCTCCTGTAGGCCCCCTGTGTGTCTCCTGTAGGCCCCCCCTGTGGGTCTCCTGTAGGCCCCCTGTGGGTCTCCTGTAGGCCCCCTGTGGGTCTCCTGTAGGCCCCCTGTGGGTCTCCTGTAGGCCCCCTGTAGGCCCCCTGTGGGCCCCCTGTGGGTCTCCTGTAGGCCCCGTGTGGGTCTCCTGTAGGCCCCGTGTGGGTCTCCTGTAGGCTCCCTGTAGGCCCCCTGTGTGTCTCCTGTGGGCCCCCCTGTAGGCTCCCTGTAGGCCCCATGTGGGCCCCCTGTGGGTCTCCTGTAGGCCCCTTGTGGGTCTCCTGTGGGGCCCCTGTGGGTCTCCTGTGGGCCTCCTGTAGACTCCCTGTGGGTCTCCTGTAGGCCCCCTGTAGGCCCCCTGTAGGCCCCGTGTGTGGCCCCGTGTGTGGCCCCCTGTGGCCTCCGTGTGTGAAGGTGACGCTGCTGCTGCTGCTGCTGCTACAGCTGCTGATGCAGCAGCAGCTTGACACGTCATACCACCACCCCCACCTCCCCAGTCGACTACGACCACGACAGCGAGGACGAGGAGGAGGAAGAGGAGGAGGAGGATGAGCAGGAGGAGGCGGCGGCTCCGGCTCCGGCGGCCGAGCCGGAGGCCGACGAGGAGGAGGAGGAGGAGGGTGAGGATGAGGAGGGCGGCCGGGACGAGGAGGATGAGGAGCAGGGGGGTGGGGGGGGCAGCTCTTCGGCCCCGCCCCCACCGCCCCCGCCCCCGGGCGACGAGGGGGCAAGGAAGCCGCATAAGAGGGCGGCGTCCGGGAAGAAGGAAGAGCCGGAGACGGTGAGCCCAGCGGCACACCACGTCCAGTATCCCTCCTGCACGCCACGTGTCTCTGTGTGTGTGGTGAGTCTGTGGGTGTCTCTGTGTGGTGAGTCTGTGGGTCTCTGTGTGGTGAGTCTATGGGTGTCTGCGTGGTGAGTCTGTGGGTGTCTGTGTGGTGAGTCTGTGGGTCTGTGTGGTGAGTCTTTGGGTGTCTGTGTGGTGAGTCTGTGGGTCTCTGTGTGGTGAGTCTGTGGGTGTCTGTGTGGTGAGTCTGTGGGTGTCTGTGTGGTGAGTCTGTGGGTGTCTCTGTGTGGTGAGTCTGTGGGTGTCTCTGTGTGGTGAGTCTGTGAGTGTCTCTGTGTGGTGAGTCTGTGGGTGTCTCTGTGTGGTGAGTCTGTGGGTGTCTCTGTGTGGTGAGTCTGTGGGTGTCTCTGTGTGGTGAGTCTGTGGGTCTCTGTGTGGTGAGTCTGTGGGTGTCTCTGTGTGGTGAGTCTGTGGGTCTCTGTGTGGTGAGTCTGTGGGTCTCTGTGTGATGAGTCTGTGGGTCTCTGTGTGGTGAGTCTGTGGGTCTCTGTGTGGTGAGTCTGTGGGTCTCTGTGTGGTGAGTCTGTGGGTCTCTGTGTGGTGAGTCTGTGGGTCTCTGTGTGGTGAGTCTGTGGGTCTCTGTGGTGAGTCTGTGGGGGTCTGTGTGGCGAGTCTGTGGGTCTCTGTGGTGAGTCTGTGGGTCTCTGTGGTGAGTCTGTGGGTGTCTCTGTGTGGTGAGTCTGTGGGTGTCTCTGTGGTGAGTCTGTGGGTGTCTCTGTGTGGTGAGTCTGTGGGTGTCTGTGTGGTGAGTCTGTGGGTGTCTCTGTGTGGTGAGTCTGTGGGGGTCTCTGTGTGGTGAGTCTGTGGGTCTCTGTGTGGTGAGTCTGTGGGTGTCTCTGTGTGGTGAGTCTGTGGGTCTCTGTGTGGTGAGTCTGTGGGTGTCTCTGTGTGGTGAGTCTGTGGGTGTCTCTGTGTGGTGAGTCTGTAGGTGTCTCTGTGTAGTGAGTCTGTGCGTGTCTCTGTGTGGTGAGTCTGTAGGTGTCTCTGTGTGGTGAGTCTGTGCGTGTCTCTGTGTGGTGAGTCTGTGCGTCTCTGTGTGGTGAGTCTGTGGGTCTCTGTGTGGTGAGTCTGTGGGTGTCTCTGTGTGGTGAGTCTGTGCGTCTCTGTGTGGTGAGTCTGTGGGTCTCTGTGTGGTGAGTCTGTGGGTCTCTGTGTGCTGAGTCTGTGGGTCTCTGTGTGGTGAGTCTGTGGGTGTCTCTGTGTGGTGAGTCTGTGGGTGTCTCTGTGTGGTGAGTCTGTGGGTCTCTGTGTGGTGAGTCTGTGGGTGTCTCTGTGTGGTGAGTCTGTGGGTGTCTCTGTGTGGTGAGTCTGTAGGTGTCTCTGTGTGGTGAGTCTGTGCGTCTCTGTGTGGTGAGTCTGTGCGTCTCTGTGTGGTGAGTCTGTGGGTCTCTGTGTGGTGAGTCTGTGGGTCTCTGTGTGCTGAGTCTATGGGTGTGTCTGTGTGGTGAGTCTGTGGGTCTCTGTGGTGAGTCTGTGGGTGTCTCTGTGTGGTGAGTCTGTGGGTGTCTCTGTGTGGTGAGTCTGTGGGTGTCTCTGTGTAGTGAGTCTGTGCGTGTCTCTGTGTGGTGAGTCTGTAGGTGTCTCTGTGTGGTGAGTCTGTGGGTCTCTGTGTGGTGAGTCTGTGGGTGTCTCTGTGTGGTGAGTCTGTGGGTCTCTGTGTGGTGAGTCTGTGGGTGTCTCTGTGTGGTGAGTCTGTGGGTGTCTCTGTGTGGTGAGTCTGTGGGTGTCTCTGTGTGGTGAGTCTGTGGGTGTCTCTGTGTGGTGAGTCTGTGGGTGTCTCTGTGTGGTGAGTCTGTAGGTGTCTCTGTGTAGTGAGTCTGTGCGTGTCTCTGTGTGGTGAGTCTGTAGGTGTCTCTGTGTGGTGAGTCTGTGGGTCTCTGTGTGGTGAGTCTGTGGGTGTCTCTGTGTGGTGAGTCTGTGCGTCTCTGTGTGGTGAGTCTGTGGGTCTCTGTGTGGTGAGTCTGTGGGTCTCTGTGTGGTGAGTCTGTGGGTCTCTGTGTGCTGAGTCTGTGGGTCTCTGTGTGCTGAGTCTATGGGTGTGTCTGTGTGGTGAGTCTGTGGGTCTCTGTGGTGAGTCTGTGGGTGTCTCTGTGTGGTGAGTCTGTGGGTGTCTCTGTGTGGTGAGTCTGTGGGTGTCTCTGTGTGGTGAGTCTGTGCGTGTCTCTGTGTGGTGAGTCTGTAGGTGTCTCTGTGTGGTGAGTCTGTGGGTCTCTGTGTGGTGAGTCTGTGGGTGTCTCTGTGTGGTGAGTCTGTGGGTCTCTGTGTGGTGAGTCTGTGGGTGTCTCTGTGTGGTGAGTCTGTGGGTGTCTCTGTGTGGTGAGTCTGTGGGTGTCTCTGTGTGGTGAGTCTGTGGGTGTCTCTGTGTGGTGAGTCTGTAGGTGTCTCTGTGTAGTGAGTCTGTGCGTGTCTCTGTGTGGTGAGTCTGTAGGTGTCTCTGTGTGGTGAGTCTGTGGGTGTCTCTGTGTGGTGAGTCTGTGCGTCTCTGTGTGGTGAGTCTGTGGGTCTCTGTGTGGTGAGTCTGTGGGTCTCTGTGTGCTGAGTCTGTGGGTCTCTGTGTGCTGAGTCTATGGGTGTGTCTGTGTGGTGAGTCTGTGGGTCTCTGTGGTGAGTCTGTGGGTGTCTCTGTGTGGTGAGTCTGTGGGTGTCTCTGTGTGGTGAGTCTGTGGGTGTCTCTGTGTAGTGAGTCTGTGCGTGTCTCTGTGTGGTGAGTCTGTAGGTGTCTCTGTGTGGTGAGTCTGTGGGTCTCTGTGTGGTGAGTCTGTGGGTGTCTCTGTGTGGTGAGTCTGTGGGTCTCTGTGTGGTGAGTCTGTGGGTGTCTCTGTGTGGTGAGTCTGTGGGTGTCTCTGTGTGGTGAGTCTGTGGGTGTCTCTGTGTGGTGAGTCTGTGGGTCTCTGTGTGGTGAGTCTGTGGGTGTCTCTGTGTGGTGAGTCTGTGGGTGTCTGTGTGGTGAGTCTGTGGGTCTCTGTGTGGTGAGTCTGTGGGTCTCTGTGTGGTGAGTCTGTGGGTGTCTCTGAGTGGTGTGTCTCTGTGTGGTGAGTCTGTGGGTGTCTCTGTGTGGTGAGTCTGTGGGTGTCTCTGTGTGGTGAGTCTGTGGGTGTCTCTGAGTGGTGTGTCTCTGTGTGGTGAGTCTGTGGGTGTCTCTGTGTGGTGAGTCTGTGGGTGTCTCTGTGTGGTGAGTCTGTGGGTGTCTGTGAGTCTGTGGGTCTTTTTTTTCTTTTTCAGAAAAAGAAGAAACTGGATTCTCTGCCACATCACGAGGAGTGAGTGAATTTTGATTAATAAAATAAATCTAATCGAAGACCACCACCAGCAGACTCACCACACAGAGACCCACAGACTCGCCACACAGAGACCCACAGACTCACCATACAGGCACCCAGAGACTCACCACACAGAGACCCAGAGACTCACCACACAGAGACCCAGAGACTCACCACACAGAGACCCACAGACTCACCGCACAGATACCCACAGACTCGCCACGCAGAGACCCACAGACTCACCACACAGAGACACCCACAGACTCACCACACAGAGACCCATAGACTCACCACACAGAGACCCACAGACTCACCGTTGACCCAAAATCCTGAACGTAGACTGCGATAATTATTGCTCCTTTGCACGACACAGGGACAGCTGCCACTGGGGGTGTCCCCCTGGGCGAGGCCACAGCAGGGCATTGGGAATTATTGATCACCTTGCACGACACAGGGACAGCTGCCACTGGGGGTGTCCCCCTGGGCGAGGCCACCCCAGTGATTACTTAGCGACGGTTTGTGTTTTGCCTTCTGCAGAGAGAACAAACCCAACAAGGTGAGGGGGCATGGATGCAGCTGCGGCCTCCTCGGAAACTTGTGTCCTGACTTGTGGGCCACCCTGTACAACAACAACAACCCCTATGTGTCCTGACTTGTGGGCCACCCTGTACAACAACAACAACCCCTATGTGTCCTGACTTCTGGGCCACCCTGTACAACAACAACAACCCCTATGTGTCCTGACTTATGGGCCACCCTGTACAACAACAACCCCTATGTGTCCTGACTTCTGGGCCACCCTGCACAACAACAACAACAACAACCCCTATGTGTCCTGACTTGTGGGCCACCCTGTACAACAACAACAACCCCTATGTGTCCTGACTTGTGGGCCACCCTGCACAACAACAACAACCCCTATGTGTCCTGACTTGTGGGCCACCCTGTACAACAACAACAACAACCCCTATGTGTCCTGACTTGTGGGCCACCCTGTACAACAACAACCCCTATGTGTCCTGACTTCTGGGCCACCCTGCACAACAACAACAACAACCCCTATGTGTCCTGACTTGTGGGCCACCCTGTACAACAACAACCCCTATGTGTCCTGACTTGTGGGCCACCCTGCACAACAACAACCCCTATGTGTCCTGACTTGTGGGCCACCCTGTACAACAACAACAACCCCTATGTGTCCTGACTTGTGGGCCACCCTGTACAACAACAACAACCCCTATGTGTCCTGACTTGTGGGCCACCCTGCACAACAACAACAACCCCTATGTGTCCTGACTTGTGGGCCACCCTGTACAACAACAACAACCCCTATGTGTCCTGACTTCTGGGCCACCCTGTACAGCAACAACCCCTATGTGTCCTGACTTCTGGGCCACCCTGCACAACAACAACAACAACCCCTATGTGTCCTGACTTGTGGGCCACCCTGTACAACAACAACAACCCCTATGTGTCCTGACTTGTGGGCCACCCTGCACAACAACCCCTATGTGTCCTGACTTGTGGGCCACCCTGTACAACAACAACAACCCCTATGTGTCCTGACTTGTGGGCCACCCTGTACAACAACAACAACCCCTATGTGTCCTGACTTGTGGGCCACCCTGCACAACAACAACAACCCCTATGTGTCCTGACTTCTGGGCCACTCTGCACAACAACAACAACCCCTATGTGTCCTGACTTCTGGGCCACCCTGTACAACAACAACAACAACAACCCCTATGTGTCCTGACTTGTGGGCCTCCCTGTACAACAACAACCCCTATGTGTCCTGACTTGTGGGCCACCCTGTACAACAACAACAACCCCTATGTGTCCTGACTTCTGGGCCACCCTGTACAACAACAACAACAACCCCTATGTGTCCTGACTTCTGGGCCACCCTGTACAACAACAACAACCCCTATGTGTCCTGACTTCTGGGCCACCCTGTACAACAACAACAACCCCTATGTGTCCTGACTTCTGGGCCACTCTGCACAACAACAACAACAACCCCACTACGCGTTGTGACTTTCAGCTAAAAGTGAGTACCTGCTGTTAGCGGCATAGTAGCGCAGTAAACGTCGCCAATGGGGGATACAAAGGCGGCCGGGCGTGGTGGTGTTGTCCACCCACTCACCCCCCCCCCTTCACAGCTGCTGCTACTCGCTAACCCGATTGGGGGGGTAGGCCTTCATTGCGAGCCCTGCTGCTGATGACACCGAAACGTCAAAACCAATCTCGCCTCGTTTAAAACATCGAGGCAGTTCGCCAGCCATTGGGATTGGTGCAGCGCCCTGCCCTCTGGGTCGCCGTCTGTCAACGTCTGCGGGCAGTTCCACCGCCGTTGATCGCTTAAGTCGGAGCGGCTCGGCAGCGTTGGGGATTCTCAAGCCAGAGCCCGGCTCCTGCTGCTACTGCTGCTACTGCTGCTGCTGCTGTTTCTCTTTATCGTTTACACGCAGGCGGAACCGAGGACGAGGGCTACAAAGCAAAGCGGCAGGAAGAAGCCGGGGCCGGAGAAGCCCTCGAAGAGTGCGGTCAGTCGCCCGCCCTCCCGCCACGTCGTTCTCGCCGTGAATCTCGACGCCGCTGGGGGTGCCCCTAGGCTCTAGACCCACACAGCAGCAGCAATCATCGCTACCCCTAATACTGCCAGCAGACTGACACACACAGAGACAGCTGCCACTGGGGGTGCCCCTAGGCTATAGACTCACGCAGCAGCAGCAGCAGCAGCAATCATCGCTACCCCTACTACTGCCAGCAGACTGACACACAGAGACAGCTGACACTGGGAGTGCCCCTAGTCTATAGACCCACACAGCAGCAGAATCATCGCTACCCCTACTACTGCCAGCAGGCTGACACACACAGAGACAGCTGTCACTGGGGGTGCCCCTAGGCTCTAGACACAGCAGCAGCAGCAATCATCGCTACCCCTACTACTACCAGCAGACTGACACACACAGGGACAGCTGTCACTGGGGGTGCCCCTAGGCTATAGACCCACACAGCAGCAGCAGCAATCATCACTACCCCTACTACTACCAGCAGGCTGACACACAGAGACAGCTGTCACTGGGGGTGCCCCTAGGCTATAGACTCACACAGCAGCAATCATCGCTACCCCTACTACTGCCAGCAGACTGACGCACACAGAGACAGCTGACACTGGGGGTGCCCCTAGGCTATAGACCCACAGCAGTACCAATCATCGCTACCCCTACTACTGCCAGCAGACTGACACACACAGAGACAGCTGTCACTGGGGGTGCCCCTAGGCTATAGACCCACAGCAGCAGCACCAATCATCGCTACCCCATACTGGCAGTCCGATCCCTGTTCACAGGCCTCGTGCCGAGTCTCCTTGTGTCACACAGCTACCGCTGGGGGTAACCCCGAGGCTTTAATAACGCAGCAGCCGCAGCAGCAGTGTAGGCGCACACTGAACGTTGGTAGGCAACGCTGTTTATTATCTAAGCACAACGGGCATCTCTTAACATTAACAGGATAACGACATGGGGTGGTTAACCCCACCGTTCCTAGCCGAGCTAACACGCGGGGATACTACTACATCACTGGACCGGAAACCGAGGATCGCAGATGGTGGCTTCATCCCCAGAGTTGGCTCGGCAGAACAGCCCCGAACAGCCAGCCCAGGACCGCCCCCCGAACAGCCCCCCGAACAGCCCCCCCGAACAGCCCCCCCGAACAGCCCCCCCGAACAGCCCCCCCGAACAGCCCCCCCGAACAGCCCCCCCGGAGTCTGAGCCATTTCCTGTTCACCTTGGGGTGCGACAGGGATGTCCTCCGGCTCCCACATTATTTGACATCTATTTTGACCACGTAGTTCCTGAAGCCTTCAATAGCTGTACCGGGGGAATCTCCATATGGTACAGATATAATGGGAGGCTGATCGATGCCCGGGTGCGGTCAAGGGATGGCTCCCTATTGCTCAACCATGTTATGTATGCCGATGATCTGGTAATTGCGGCTCACTCAGAGGAGGCATTTGAGGCGCTGCTGCTGAACCTGGAGTGTGCCACAAAGAGGTGGGGCCTTACCATCAGCCCCACCAAAACGAAGCACCTGCCTGGGTATTTTGTACCATCGGGCACTCCACCCCCACAACTCCCAATCGGTGATGGGGGAGTTGTGGAGAGAGTAGAGAGTTTCCCATACCTGGGCAGTGTACTCATGACCGGCTCCGATTTAACAGCAGAGGTCTCACTCCGAATCAGTCGAGCAGCATCATCTTTTCATCGGTTGCGTAATGCTGTGTGGAAGCTACCTGGTCTGTCGCTCCGCACGAAGCTTCAGGTCTTCTCGGCCACGGTCATTCCCTCCCTTCTCTACGCTTGCGAAACGTGGACCCCCCTAATGGAACATCTGTGCCGGTTAGAAACATTTAGGCTGGCCTGCCTACGATCCATCCTCGGTTTAACCAGACTGGATTGTGTGAGGAGCTCACAACTCTTTGAAAGATCTGGGCAAGGTCCCATCGGTGAGCTCCTCTGGCAGGCAAGGCTGCGTTGGCTGGGTCATGTAGCCCGCATGCCCAATCACTGCATGCCCAAACAGCTTTTCTTCAGCCGGATCGAGGGGGGTAAACAGGCGCGGCACGGGCTAGAGAAGAGATGGAGTGATGTGGTACAGGAGGACGTGGAGCTGAGTGGACTTGCCGATGACTGGTACCAGCGGTGTCAAGATCGGCCTCTGTGGAGGAGGCTCGTGAAGGACGCTACTGGGCAGTTGGAGGCAGTCGCCCTCCAACAACAACGGAGGAGCGACGCTCACAACAACGAGCGGAGCGCCGGGTGGCTAAAAGCACAGCAGGTTGGCACAGTAGGGGGCACAGGTGGTGCATCAGCCACAGTCATCTCAGTCATCTCGGTCAGTCGACCCGTGGCACCTGCTGGGTCTGCCCCGTGACCTCCTGCCAGCGGGGCGTTGTTGTTGTTGTGTGATTGTGTTGTGTGATTGTGGTGTGCGCTGTTGATTTGTGCGTGGTTTCGGCAGGGCAAGAAGTCGGCTTAGGCGCTGCTGTGGATCCAGCGGCATCGTCTTCAGCCATAGCTGCAGCAGCGCCAGCGATGCTCACCGATTGGTTCAATGCCCGGAGCAAGCCCGCGTGTGATTGGTCGGCTGACATTTACCTCCGTCGTTATACACCGACCCCTGATTGGTTCACTATGTAAAATGGCGTCATAGTTGCCCAACTTTTCCTCCTCCCCCCACCCCCCCCATTGGTTAACTGCGAATGTCGTCATAGTTGTGCACCACCCTCATTGGTTCGCTGTGTTATTGTCGCCGTCCGTGCGCCCTTAATTGGCGAGCTGTTATCGTCGACGGTCTCTGCCGGCACTCATCAATTCACCGTAATCATCGTCATTTAGTTTGCTTGAAGAAAACCCCTCGAGTGCTTTTCTTGCGATTAAATCCCAGTTTGTTGCAACGTTGCGTTGTGCAGTCGAGTTTTATTTTTGCGTTTGCAGCGCTTCGCACACGATTTGGCGCTCTCCAAATCGAGGGCAAAACACTTTTTATTGTGGTGAAGCCGTAAGATGCAACAGCACGTGGTGTCTCACACACACACACACAAACACTCGCAGCAATTCTTCAACCGAGTCGCCATTAACCACGTGACTGGTGTACGAGTGCGGTTAATCAAATACATCTTCTTTGGTTCTTTCGGTAAAGTCACCACGGAGAATGAGAATAAAATAATAAATTGATAAAATAAAATAACACAATAATATTCTCACGACGTTTCGGCCACAACACAAGCGGCCTTCATCAGGTGAAGGGACGAGACTGTCTGGTAGGACAGCGCTGGAGTGAAAAAGCCACGTTCAGATCACGACCTTTAAGCTGTGTGAGAGGAAACAAAGCGCCTTGACAAAGGAATTAGCATATAATTTAGCATTGAAATAGCTGAGTGATTAGCTTGTAACTGGTCACAGAAATAGCTATGTTAAAGTCAGAGCATACACATTCACCGAGGCACTTAGTACAAATCAAACAAGAGCATTTAGCATTGAAATAACTAGGCGAATTTAGCATTGAAATAACTGATTAGCTAGTGACTGGTCACAGAAATGGCTATGTTGAAGTCAAGGCCTACACATCTGAGCTATTCACAGTACTAATCACTCAGCCATTTCAATGCTAAATTATATGCTAATTCCTTTGTCAAGGCGCTTTGTTTCCTTTCACACAGCTTAAAGGCCGTATCTGAACGTGGCTTTTTCACTCCAGCGCTGTCCTACCAGACAGTCTCGTCCCTTCACCTGATGAAGGCCGCTTGTGTTGTGGCCGAAACGTCGTGAGAATATTATTGTGTTTTTTTATTTTATCAATTTATTTTATTCTCATTCTGCGTGACTTTACCGAAAGAACCAAAGAAGATGAATCATTGCAGTCACGAAGGCTTTAAATCGAAATTTAATCAAATGCAGTTTCTCTTAAACCTACTTCCACTACTGATAAACCATGTTTGCCTTTGACGGTAACATTTGCACTTAACTATTCGCATGTTACTTTAATCCTAAGCTGTAAGTGTACGTCATCGGCTTATGTCGGCATCTGACACCCATTACCTGTTCTGTACGTGGCACCATTATACCACTCACGACTATGCATGTGCGCTCTGCTCAATGGCATTGCAAGTAGTCGTACTCTTGAGTGCCTGGGCGTGGTTATGGACTAAACATTTATTAGCGTTGGAGAATTACAATTGCGGTGTCATCCTTGGCAAAAATCCCTCCAATTGAATATATCACAAACTTACAATTCAAAGCCGGGCCGCAGCAGGGCCGCAGCAGGGCCGCAGCAGGGCCGCAGCAGGGCCGCAGCAGGGCCGCAGCAGGGCCGCAGCAGGGCCGCAACAGGGCCGCAACAGGGCCGCAACAGGGCCGCAACAGGGCCGCAACAGGGCCGCAACAGGGCCGCAACAGGGCCGCAACAGGGCCGCAACAGGGCCGCAACAGGGCCGCAACAGGGCCGCAACAGGGCCGCAACAGGGCCGCAACAGGGCCGCAACAGGGCCGCAACAGGGCCGCAACAGGGCCGCAACAGGGCCGCAACAGGGCCGCAACAGGGCCGCAACAGGGCCGCAACAGGGCCGCAACAGGGCCGCAACAGGGCCGCAACAGGGCCGCAACAGGGCCGCAACAGGGCCGCAACAGGGCCACAACAGGGCCACAACAGGGCCACAACAGGGCCACAACAGGGCCACAACAGGGCCACAACAGGGCCACAACAGGGCCACAACAGGGCCACAACAGGGCCACAACAGGGCCACAACAGGGCCACAACAGGGCCACAACAGGGCCACAACAGGGCCACAACAGGGCCACAACAGGGCCACAACAGGGCCACAACAGGGCCACAACAGGGCCACAACAGGGCCACAACAGGGCCACAACAGGGCCACAACAGGGCCACAACAGGGCCACAACAGGGCCACAACAGGGCCACAACAGGGCCACAACAGGGCCACAACAGGGCCACAACAGGGCCACAACAGGGCCACAACAGGGCCACAACAGGGCCACAACAGGGCCACAACAGGGCCACAACAGGGCCACAACAGGGCCACAACAGGGCCACAACAGGGCCACAACAGGGCCACAACAGGGCCACAACAGGGCCACAACAGGGCCACAACAGGGCCACAACAGGGCCACAACAGGGCCACAACAGGGCCACAACAGGGCCACAACAGGGCCACAACAGGGCCACAACAGGGCCACAACAGGGCCACAACAGGGCCACAACAGGGCCACAACAGGGCCACAACAGGGCCACAACAGGGCCACAACAGGGCCACAACAGGGCCACAACAGGGCCACAACAGGGCCACAACAGGGCCACAACAGGGCCACAACAGGGCCACAACAGGGCCACAACAGGGCCACAACAGGGCCACAACAGGGCCACAACAGGGCCACAACAGGGCCACAACAGGGCCACAACAGGGCCACAACAGGGCCACAACAGGGCCACAACAGGGCCACAACAGGGCCACAACAGGGCCACAACAGGGCCACAACAGGGCCACAACAGGGCCACAACAGGGCCACAACAGGGCCACAACAGGGCCACAACAGGGCCACAACAGGGCCACAACAGGGCCACAACAGGGCCACAACAGGGCCACAACAGGGCCACAACAGGGCCACAACAGGGCCACAACAGGGCCACAACAGGGCCACAACAGGGCCACAACAGGGCCACAACAGGGCCACAACAGGGCCACAACAGGGCCACAACAGGGCCACAACAGGGCCACAACAGGGCCACAACAGGGCCACAACAGGGCCACAACAGGGCCACAACAGGGCCACAACAGGGCCACAACAGGGCCACAACAGGGCCACAACAGGGCCACAACAGGGCCACAACAGGGCCACAACAGGGCCACAACAGGGCCACAACAGGGCCACAACAGGGCCACAACAGGGCCACAACAGGGCCACAACAGGGCCACAACAGGGCCACAACAGGGCCACAACAGGGCCACAACAGGGCCACAACAGGGCCACAACAGGGCCACAACAGGGCCACAACAGGGCCACAACAGGGCCACAACAGGGCCACAACAGGGCCACAACAGGGCCACAACAGGGCCACAACAGGGCCACAACAGGGCCACAACAGGGCCACAACAGGGCCACAACAGGGCCACAACAGGGCCACAACAGGGCCACAACAGGGCCACAACAGGGCCACAACAGGGCCACAACAGGGCCACAACACCCTTCGTGTCCTTTACCTGTAAGATGCAACGGCACGTGGCGTCGCACGCAGCAATTCTTCTACAGGTTCGCCATTAACCACGTGACTAGGTGTACAAGTGCGGTTAATCAAATAACCCTGCCGGCCCCCTACAGGCCCAAACTCCGCTACCGCATGCTGGTGTACACACGTGCGCTTGGTGTACGGCACAGCACGTCAGGACTTTGACAGAACCACACTTCACTCCCTCGCTACACAAAGGACATCATTTGAAAGAGTGTTCCGTACCCAATGGTGCCACACGTTTAAATTTCGATTTGAAGCTTTCGTGACTGCAAGGATTCATCTTCTTTGGTTTTTTCGGTAAAGTCACCACCACGTAGAATGCGAATAAAATAACGCAAAATTCTCACGACGTTTCGGCCACAACGCAAGCGGGCCGTCTTCAGGTGAAAGGTACAGAGCTGTCGGGATGACGGAGCTTCAAATGTTGAAGCTCTGTCGTAAAATCACGTAGAAATAAGAAATGATAACAAAATAAAATTACATTACAGCATACGACGTTTCGATTGCGACGCAAGCAATCATCATCGGGTATAGAAGAGCTAAATTGAAGAGAGCGAGGAAACGCAGAGAGATGGAGGAGCACATCAAATTGAACAAGATTTAGTAAAAATTGTAATCGATATAATGCGGCGCAGAGGTTCAGCCTCTGCGCTGCGTTATATAATCCCTGCAGTCACGAAAGCATCGAATCAAGTTTAGCGTAACATTGTATGGTGTTAAGTCCACATCTCATCATCCCTTCTGGGATCGCGCAGCTGTGAGACATCACGGAATGGTCGTCAAGATCCAGAGGAGAAGCTGCTGCTGTTTGCTGGCTGTTTGCTGGCTTGTTTGCTGGCTTGTTTGCTGGCTGTTTGCTGGCTTGTTTGCTGGCTTGTTTGCTGGCTGTTTGCTGGCTGTTTGCTGGCTGTTTGCTGACAGCTTCTCGAACGGAGTACCACAAGCGAAGCTCTGGACCTGTTTCGACATTCGGTGTCTCATCAGCAGCAGCAGATTCAGCCGCTGCTTGTAACCAATGCTGCCTCCAGATGGTTATAGTCCAGGACCAGGTTTTGACATGCAGTGTCTCATCAGCAGCAGCAGATGCAGCCTCTGCTTGTAACCAATGCTGGCCATTGATGGTTATAGTCCAGGACCAGGTTTTGACATGCAGTGTCTCATCAGCACCAGAGTCGGGGCCTCTGCTTGTAACCAATGCTTCCTCCAGATGGTTATAGTCTCGGACCAGGTTTTGACATGCAGTGTCTCATCAGCAGCAGCAGAGTCGGGGCCTCTGTAACCAATGCTGGCACCTGATGGTTATAGTCAAGGACCAGGTTTTGACATTCAGTGTCTCATCAGCAGCAGATTCAGCCTCTGCTCGTAACCAATGCTGGCCCCTGATGTTTAAAGTCAAGGACCAGGTTTTGACATGCAGTGTCTCATCAGCAGCAGAGTCGGGGCCTCTGCTTGTAACCAATGCTTCCTCCAGATGGTTATAGTCCAGGACCAGGTTTTGACATGCAGTGTCTCATCAGCAGCAGAGTCGGGGCCTCTGTAACCAATGGTGGCACCTGATGTTTAAAGTCAAGGACCAGGTTTTGACATGCAGTGTCTCATCAGCAGCAGATGCAGCCTCTGCTTGTAACCAATGCTGGCCTCTGATGTTTATAGTCAAGGACCAGGTTTTGACATGCAGTGTCTCATCAGCAGCAGCAGATTCGGGGCCTCTGCTTGTCACCAATGTAGCGATACGTTCCCGAGTTGAGTGCATTAATCATTAATGCTACAGCAGCAGCAGCTGATGGCATCAGCAGCAGGCAGGGGTTGGCAAACGCGAACGGGTGCGGTGCAGGGGACACATAGGTCAAGTTAATATTCATCCCCAGACCCAACCACCAACACCAACACCACCCTTGCCACGTGTGCGCTGAGTGGGGTGGTGCAGGGGTGGTGGGTGGGGTGAGTGGGTGAGTGGGTGGGTGGGTGAGTGGGTGGGTGGGTTGGTGGGTGGGTGAGTGGGTGGGTGGGTTGGTACGTGTGTGAGTTGGTGGGTGAGTGAGTGGGTGGGTGTGTGGATGAGTGAGTGAGTGGGTGAGTGGGTGAATGAGTGGGTGTGTGAGTGAGTGGGTGTATGAGTGGGTTGGTGTGTGAGTGTGTGTGAGTGGGTGAGTGAGTGAGTGGGTGGGTGTGTGAGTGGGTGGGTGGGTGAGTGGGTGAGTGTGTGTGTGTGAGTGGGTGGGTTGGTACGTGTGTGAGTGGGTGGGTGAGTGAGTGAGTGGGTGAGTGAGTGGGTGGGTGGGTGAGTGGGTGTGTTTGAGTGGGTGTGTGTGAATGAGTGGGTGTGTGAGTGAGTGGGTGTATGAGTGGGTTGGTGTGTGAGTGGGTGAGTGGCTGGGTGAGTGTGTGTGTGAGTGGGTGGGTGTGTGAGTGGGTGAGGGAGTGAGTGTGTGAGTGGGTTGGTGAGTGAATGAGTGGGTGGGTGGGTGAGTGAGTGGGTGGGTGAGTGGGTGTATGAGTGGCTGGGTGTGTGAGTGGGTGTGTGAGTGAGTGGGAGGGTGGGTGAGTGAGTGTATGAGTGGCTGGGTGTGTGAGTGCGTGGGTGTGTGAGTGAGTGGGTGAGTACGTGGTGCGGTGTGTAAACATTGCCACTAGGGAGACAAAGGCGGTCCGGCGTGGTGCTGGCCACCCACCCCCTCGTGTACCGTTCCGGCCTTCATAGGTGCTCGCTAACAGCACTTGCCCTTACAGTCTGTTAAGGCTATATGGGGGATCTTTATCTTTGTGTGAGTGGGTGTGTGAGTGGGTGAGTGGCTGGGTGTATGAGTGGCTGGGTGTGTGAGTGTGTGAGTGGGTGAGTGGGTGTGTGAGTGAGTGGGTGTGTGAGTGGGTGGGTGTGTGAGTGGGTGGGGGCAAAACAACTCCCTACCTCCTCGCGGTGCCGGACGGGCAACTCTGTCGTCGACAGTGCTGTGGGGGGAGGTCCAATTCCGATTGGCTCCTCCCTTCATGGCGTCTGTGTCCACCACAGTAGCTAAACAGGGGCTCTGGACGGGTGCGAGGTGCTGGTAACCCCTACACCTTCAATTAATTACCACTAAACTACTAATACAAAATTTAACTAATAAGCTTGTGACCGGAGGCCCCGGGGGGACAGGCGTCTATGACGTCTCCTGGCCAAACCCCAATTGGCGGAGCCAGGAGATTGAATCTCTACCCTCGGGGCTCCTCCAGAAACAACGAAAAGCCATTACGGATGGCCACGTGGAATATTCGAACGCTCACTGCGGAGGAGAGGCTGCCACTCCTCTGTCGGGAGCTGGACCGGTACCACCAGGATCTCTGTGGCATTCAGGAGGTCCGGTGGACCGGTTCTGGCTCCTGCCACCATGAGGAGTGGACAGTCCTCTACTCGGGGCAGCAGACTGCCAAACAACAGGGTGTGGCTCTTCTTTTAAACAAAAGAATGAAGGGGGCGTGGGAGCGTGGCGGTGAGGTGTGGGAAGCTGTAATCCCCAGGCTACTTTGGGCTCGCCTTCCCATCAACCGGAGGCGAGGAGTGGTGGTCGTGGTTACTTATGCCCCCACCGAAGACGAACATGCGTGGAGGGATGCAGGCAAAGCCGATGAGTCAGATGGCTTCTATGACCTCCTATTCACAGGTGCTGGCTAGAGTGGTCCCTCGGGATAGAGTCATCTTGTTGGGTGACTTCAATGCCCGAGTTGGTCATGATGCTGGCACCTGGTCTGGAGTGATTGGAGGACATGGGCCAGATCAGCTCAATAACAACAGTAGGAGTCTGCTAGATTTTTGTGCAGCCCATGGGCTTGTAATTACCAACACGCTGTTCCGGCATCGGCGCATCCACACAACATCATGGATGCATGTCGGGTCCAAGCAAGAACATCTGCTGGACTACATAGTGACGGACCAGCGGATGCGAGCCCATGTCCTTGACACCAGGACCTTCCGTGGAGCTGATCTGCCCACTGACCATCGACTAGTCATCTGTAAGATGCGCCTGCCATTCTTACACTCCGGCGGTGGGTGTACACCCAGGACCCCATTCCAACCTAAAGTGGCCTGGTCTCAGTTATCTGATGAAAGTTGCAAGCGAGAATTTCATCATCGCTTGCAGCTGGGGTTGGCATCGTCCCCCACTCCTCCTGATGTCGAGGGTAAATGGGCGAGGTTTAGGACTGTGACTCATGCAGCTGCAATGGCTGCTTTGGGTACGCGGTCCGGACCTCCCCAGAGACCCTGGCTGACAGAGGAGGTGTTCAGGATGGTTGAGAAAAAGCGACAGGCCCACTGTCATCGGCTACAGAATCCCACGTCAGAGAATGAGGAGGCTTACCGCAGCCTTCGCTCGGAGGTTCGGAGAGCCGTGAGGCGCTGCAAGGATGGGTGGTGGTCGCGGGTTGCTGAGGAGATGGAGTCTGCCTCAGTGGCCGTGATCACAAATCTCTATTTAACTCCATCAAAAAAGTTAGCTGCAGCGCCACACCTATTACCATCATTAGGAGAAAAAACGGTGATACAATCTCTGACCCCCAGGAACAGGTTTGCAGATTTGCTGAGCATTTCTGTGAGGTCCTGGGGGAGGGGAAATCTCTCAGCCAGGAAAACATCGTGGCACAAAGTAGGGATGACCCTGCTGAGGCTGCGGTGCCTCAAACATTGGAAGAAGTCACCCCCTGTGAGTGGCTGGCTGAGGTGCCATCTGTTGAGGAAGTACTGAAGGCGATCCGGAGTCTGAGACCAGGAAAGGCAGCGGGCAGAGATGATCTCCCAAGCGAAATGCTGAGGGAGGGTGGCGTTTGTGCACAGACTGCCCTATATGACATCATAACAACAGTCTGGACCTCTGGACGGGTTCCGCAAGATTGGAAGGATGCCCTGGTGGTCACCCTTTTTAAGAAGGGGGACCGCACAGACTGTAACAACTACAGGGGCATTTCACTCCTCAGTGTGCCGGGAAAGGTCCTGGCAAGGATTATTAAGCATCGGCTTGCCAGGCACGCTGAGGAGAGGTTTGCGGAGCCCCAATACGGTTTCAGGAAAGGGCGGTCCTGCACAGATGCCATATTTTCCGTCCGTCTGCTACAGCAGAGGTGTAGGGAATTCCAACAAGACCTACATCTCTGCTTTATTGACCTGGTCAAGGCCTATGATACCATCAGTAGGCCTGGGCTCTGGGTTGTTCTTCGTGCTTTTGGAGTACCTGACCCTCTGCTCACAATCATTTAAGGACCTTCATAATGATGAGCGGGCCCGGGTAAAACTACGTGGCTGGGAGTCGGAGCCATTCCCTGTACACCTTGGGGCGTGACAGGGATGTCCTCTGGCTCCCACATTATTTAACATCTATTTTGACCACGTAGTTCGTGAAGCCTTCATTAGCTGTACCGGGGGAATCTCCATATGGTACAGATATAATGGGAGGCTGATCGATGCCCGGGTGCGGTCAAGGGATGGCTCCCTATTGGTCAACCACGTTATGTATGCTGATGATTTGGTAATAGCTGCTCAGTCAGAGGAGGAGTTGGAGACGCTGCTGCTGAGACTGGAGCGTGCCACTAAGAGGTGGGGCCTTACCATCAGCCCCACCAAAACTAAGCACCTGCCTGGGTATTTTGTACCATCGGACACAACACCCCCACAACTCCCAATCGGTGATGGGGCAGTTGTGGAGAGAGTGGAGAGTTTCCCATACCTGGGCAGTGTGCTTATGACTGGCTCCAGTTTAACAGCAGAGGTCTCACTCTGAATCAGTCGAGCGGCAATATCTTTTCATCGGTTGCATAACGCTGTGTGGAAGCTACCTGGTCTGTCGCTCCGCACTAAGCTTCAGGTCTTCTCGGCCACGGTCATTCCCTCCCTTCTCTACGCTTGCGAAACGTGGACCCCCCCTAATGGAACATCTTCGCCGGTTAGAAACATTTAGGCTGGCCTGCCTACGATCCATCCTGGGTTTAACCAGACTGGATTGTGTGAGGAGCTCACAAATCCTTGAAAGATCTGGGCAAGGTCCCATCGGTGAGCTCCTCCGGCGGGCAAGGCTGCGATGACTGGGTCATGTAGCCCGCATGCCCAGCCACCGCATGCCGAAACAGCTTTTGTTCGGCCGGATTGAGGGGGCTAAGCGGGCGCGGCACGGGCTAGAGAAGAGATGGAGTGATGTGGTACAGGAGGACGTGGAGCTGAGTGGAATTGCCGATGACTGGTACCAGCGGTGTCAAGATCGACCTCTGTGGAGGAGACTCGTATAGGACGCTACTGGGCAGTTGGAGGTAGTCGCCCTCCAACACCAACGGAGGGCGGAGGAGCGACGCTCACAACAACGAGCGGAGCGCCGGGTGGCTAAAGCACAGCAGGTTGGCACAGTAGGGGGCACAGGTGGTGCATCAGCCAGTCATCTCAGTCAGTCGACCCGTGGCACCTGGGTCTGCCCCGTGACCTCCTGCCAGCGGGCGTTCGACACTTCACGTGTCCTCAGGGTGCACATAGCCTGGCACAAGCGTCGTGGTGACGTCACCGCCACTTAGTGGCGAATGGCGGTTGTTGTTGTGTGTGTGAGTGTGTGAGTTGGTGGGTGTGTGAGTGGGTGTGTGTGTGAGTGGGTGTGTGTGTGTGGGTGTGTGAATGGGTGTGTGAGTGAGTGGGTGTGTGAGTGGGTGTGTGAGTGGGTGTGTGTGTGTGTGAGTGGGTGTGAGTGGGTGTGTGTGAGAGTGGGTGTGTGAGTGGGTTTGTGAGTGGGTGTGTGTGTGAGTGGGTGTGTGTGTGGGTGTGTGTCTTAGTGGGTGTGTGTGTAGGTGGGTGTGTGAGTGGGTGTGTGTGTGAGTGGGTGTGTGAGTGGGTGTGTGTGTGGGTGGGTGTGTGAGTGGGTGTGTGAGTGGGTGTGTGTGTGGGTGGGTGTGTGAGTGGGTGTGTGTGTGGGTGTGTGAGTGGGTGTGTGAGTGGGTGTGTGTGTGAGTGGGTGTGTGAGTGAGTGTGTGTATGAGTGGGTGTGTATATGGGTGGGTGTGTGTGTGTGTGTGAGTGGGTGGGTGTGTGAGTGGGTGTGTGAGTGGGTGTGTGTGTGAGTGGGTGTGTGAGTGGGTGTGTGAGTGGGTGTGTGAGTGGGTGTGTGTGTGGGTGGGTGTGTGAGTGGGTGTGTGTGTGAGTGGGTGTGTGAGTGTGTGAGTGGGTGTGTGTGTGAGTGGGTGTGTGAGTGGGTGGGTGTGTGAGTGTGTGTGTGGGTGTGTGTGTGAGTGGGTGTGTGTGTGGGTGGGTGAGTGAGTGGGTGGGTGAGTGTGTGAGTGGGTGAGTGAGTGGGTGGGTGGGTGAGTGAGTGGGTGGGTGAGTGGGTGGGTGTGTGAGTGGGTGTGTGAGTGGATGTGTGGGTGAGTGGGTGTGTGAGTGAGTGGGTGGGTGAGTGGGTGTGTGAGTGGGTGGGTGAGTGAGTGGGTGTGTGTGTGTGTGAGTGTGTGAGTGGGTGGGTGTGTGAGTGGGTGTGTGTGTGCGTGTGTGAGTGAGTGGGTGTGTGAGTGAGTGGGTGTGTGTGTGAGTGGGTGTGTGTGTGTGAGTGGGTGTGTGTGTGGGTGGGTGTGTGAATGGGTGTGTGAGTGATTGGGTGTGTGAGTGGGTGTGTGAGTGGGTGGGTGTGTGAGTGGGTGGGTGAGTGAGCGGTGTTTGACAGTGATCGCGGCTCCCGCCGAGAGAGTCATCTTCATCGCAGCCCGCTCCGTCACGATGTTCACCGCCGCTCCACAAAACCTCTTCCTGCTCCTCCTTCTGCTGTCCCAGCTGGTGACGCCAGGTGAGGTGTGAAGACTGTGAGCACGTGCGTGTGTGTGTGTCCGTGTGTGTGTGTCAGTGTGTGTGTGTCCGTGTGTGTGTGTCAGTGTGTGTGTGTGTCCGTGTGTGTGTGTCAGTGTGTGTGTGTGTCCGTGTGTGTGTGTGTGTCCGTGCATGTGTGTGTCCGTGCGTGTGTGTGTCCGTGTGAGTGTGTGTGTCAGTGTGTGTGTGTGTCCGTGTGTGTGTCAGTGCGTGTGTGTCCGTGTGTGCGTGTGTCAGTGTGTGTGTGTGTCAGTGTGTGTGTGTGTCAGTGTGTGTGTGTCCGTGTGTGCGTGTGTCAGTGTGTGTGTGTGTGTGTCAGTGTGTGTTTGTCCGTGTGTGTGTGTCAGTGTGTGTGTGTGTCAGTGTGTGTGTGTGTCAGTGTGTGTGTGTGTCAGTGTGTGTGTGTGTCAGTGTGTGTGTCAGTGTGTGTGTGTGTCCGTGTGTGTGTGTGTCAGTGTGTGTGTGTGTCAGTGTGTGTGTGTCAGTGTGTGTGTGTCAGTGTGTGTGTGTCAGTGTGTGTGTGTGTCCGTGTGTGTGTGTCAATGTGTGTGTGTCAGTGTGTGTGTGTGTCCGTGTGTGTGTGTCAGTGTGTGTGTGTGTCAGTGTGTGTGTGTCAGTGTGTGTGTGTCAGTGTGTCAGTGTGTGTGTCAGTGTGTGTGTGTCAGTGTGTGTGTGTGTCCGTGTGTGCGTGTGTCAGTGTGTGTGTGTGTGTCAGTGTGTGTGTGTCAGTGTGTGTGTGTGTCCGTGTGTGCGTGTGTCAGTGTGTGTGTGTGTGTCAGTGTGTGTGTGTCAGTGTGTGTGTGTCCCGCTCACGGCCGACACCAGTGACGATTATCTGAACCGGTCCTGGGCCTCCCCTAGGTCGACTCAGCCTCAAATGAGTACCTGGTGCGGTGTGTAAACATTGCCACTAGGGAGACAAAGGCGGTCGGGCGTGGTGCTGGCCACCCACCCCCTCGTGTACCGTTCCGGCCTTCATAGGTGCTCGCTAACAGCACTTGCCCCTACAGTCTGTTAAGGCTATATGGGGGATCTTTATCTTTGTGTGTCCGTGTGAGTGTGTGTGTCAGTGTGTGTGTGTGTCCGTGTGTATGTGTGTCAGTGTGTGTATGTCAGTGTGTGTGTGTCAGTGTGTGTGTGTCAGTGTGTGTGTGTGTCCGTGTGTGCGTATGTCAGTGTGTGTGTGTCCGTGTGAGTGTGTGTCAGTGTGTGTGTGTGTGTCAGTGTGTGTTTGTCCGTGTGTGTGTGTCCGTGTGTGTGTGTGTCAGTGTGTGTGTCAGTGTGTGTGTGTGTCAGTGTGTGTGTGTGTCAGAGTGTGTGTGTCTGTGTGTGTGTGTGTGTGTCAGTGTGTGTGTGTCCTTTTGTGTGTGTCCGTGTGTGTGTGTCCGTGTGTGTGTGTCCGTGTGTGTGTGTCCGTTCGCCGGTTAGAAACATTTAGGCTGGCCTGCCTACGATCCATCCTGGGTTTAACCAGACTGGATTGTGTGAGGAGCTCACAAATCCTTGAAAGATCTGGGCAAGGTCCCATCGGTGAGCTCCTCCGGCAGGCAAGGGTGCGTTGGCTGGGTCATGTAGCCCGCATGCCCAGCCACCGCATGCCGAAACAGCTTTTGTTCGGCCGGATTGAGGGGGCTAAGCGGGCGCGGCACGGGCTAGAGAAGAGATGGAGTGACGTGGTACAGGAAGACGTGGAGCTGAGTGGACTTGCTGATGACCGGTACCAGCGGTGTCAAGATCGGCCTCTGTGGAGGAGGCTCGTGAAGGATGCTACTGGGCAGTTGGAGGCAGTCGCCCTCCAAAAACAACGGAGGGCAGAGGAGCGATGCTCACAACAACGAGCGGAGCGCCGGGTGGCTAAAGCACAGCAGGGTGGCACAGTAGGAGGCACAGGTGGTGCATCAGCCAGTCATCTCAGTCAGTCGACCCGTGGCACCTGGGTCTGCCTCGTGACCTCTTGCCAGCGGGCGTTCGACACTTCACGTGGCCTCAGGGTGCACATAGCCTGGCACAAGCGTCGTGGTGACGTCACCGCCACTTAGTGGCGAATGGCGGTTGTTGTTATGTCCGTGTGTGTGTGTCCGTGTGTGTGTATCCGTGTGTGTGTGTGTCCGTGTGTGTGTGCGTGTGTGTGTCAGTGTGTGTGTGTCCGTGTGTGTGTGTCCGTGTGTGTCCGTGTGTGTGTGTGCGTGTGTGTGTGTGTCCGTGTGTGTGTGTGCGTGTGTGTGTGTGTTCGTGTGTGTGTGTGTCCGTGTGTGTGTGCGTGTCAGTGTGTGTGTGTGTGTGTCCGTGCGTGTGTGTGTGTGTCCGTGTCCGTGTGTGTGTGTGTCCGTGTCCGTGTGTGTGTCCGTGTCCGTGTCCGTGTGTGTGTCCGTGTGTGTGTGTCAGTGTAGCGGTTAGCGCGCTGCGCTATGAACCTGGCGACCCGGGTTCGATTCCCGCTCACGGCCAACACCAGTGACGATTATCTGAACCGGTCCCGGGCCTCCCCTAGGTCGACTCAGCCTCAAATGAGTACCTGGTGCGGTGTGTAAACATCGCCACTAGGGAGACAAAGGCGGTCGGGCGTGGTGCTGTCCACCCACCCCCTCGTGTACCGTTCCGGCCTTCATAGGTGCTCGCTAACAGCACTTGCCCCTACAGTCTGTTAAGGCTATACGGGGGATCTTTGCTTCCCCCCCACCCGCGAGTGAGGGCAGTACTCTGATGATGAGTCCCAGACTGGATTTGGTGGTCACATCCACACTCTGATTCAGCCACCTCCAACCCTGCTGATTACAGCTCGCTGAGTCACTCATTCACCCACCCACTAACCCACCCACTAACCCACCCACTAACTCACTCACCCAGCCACTCACCCACCCGCTCAATCACTCACCGACTCACTCACTCACCCACCCACTAACTCACCCACTCACCCAGCCACCCACCCACTCAATCACTCACCGACTCACTCACTCACCCACCCACTAACTCACCCACTCACCCAGCCACCCACTCACTCACCCACTCACCCACTCACCCACGCACCCATTCACCCACGCCTATGCGAGTAAGGGCAGTAATGTTGTGATGAGTTCCAGACTGGATTTGGTGTTTGCATCCACTCTCTGATTCAGCCACCTCCAACCCTGCTGATTACAGCTCGCTGACTCACTCCTTCACCCACTAACTCACTCACCCACTCACCCAGCCACTCACCCACTCACTCAATCACTCACCGACTCACCCACTCACCCACCAAGCTACCCACCCACTCACTCACCCACTCACTCACTCACCCATTCACCCACGAACCCATTCACCCACGCATATGCGAGTGAGGGCAGTACTCTGGTGATGAGTCACAGACTGGATTTGGTGGTCACATCGACACTCTGATTCAGCCACCTCCAACCCTGCTAATTACAGCTCGCTGACTCACTCATTCACCCACCCAGTAACCCACCCACTAACCCACCCACTAACTTACTCACCCACTCACCCAGCCCCCCACCCACCCGCTCAATCACTCACCGACTCACTCACTCACCCACTAACTCACCCACTCACCCAGCCACCCACCCACCCACCCACTCAATCGCTCACCGACTCACTCACTCACCCACCCAGCCACCCACCCAATCACTCACCCACTCACTCACTCACCCACTCACCCAGCCACCCAGCCACCCACCCACCCACTCAATCACTCACCGACTCACCCACTCACCCACCCACTCACTCACCCACTCACTCACCCACTCACCCACGCACCCATTCACCCACGCCTATGCGAGTAAGGGCAGTAATGTGGTGATGAGTTCCAGACTGGATTTGGTGTTCGCATCCACTCTCTGATTCAGCCACCTCCAACCCTGCTGATTAAAGCTCGCTGACTCACTCATTCCTTCTCTGAATCACCCACTCATTCACCCACCCACTCATTCACCCACTCACTCATTCACGCCCCCACCCACTCACCTACCAACCCACTCACCCACCCACTAAATCACCCACTCACCCACTCACTTACCCACTCACCCACCCACTCACTCACCCACTTACTCACTCACCCACCTACTCACCCACCCACTCACCCACTCACTCACTCACCCACCCACTCACTCACCCACCCACTAACTCACCCACCCACTAACTCACCCACCCACCCACTCACTCACCCACTCACCCACTCACTCACTCACCCACCCACCCCTTACCCACTCACCCACCCACCCACTCACCCACTCTCTCACTCACCCACTAACTCACCCACTCACCCACCCACCCACTCACTCACCCACCCACCCATTCACCCACCCACTCACTTACCCACCTACCCACTCACCCACTCACCCACCCACCGACTCACTCACTCACCCACCCACTCACCCATTCACCCACCCACTGACTCACCCACCCACCCACTCACCCACCCACCCACCCACTCACTCACCAACCCACTCACCCACCCACTCACTCACTCACCCAACTAACCACTCACCCACTCACCCACCCACTCACACACTCACTCACCCACCCACCCACTCACCCACTCACCCACTCACCCACCCACCCACTCACTCACCCACCCACCCACTCACACACCCACTGACTCACCCACCCACCCACCCACTCACACACTCACCCAACTAACCACTCACCCACTCACCCACCCACTCACCCACTCACCCACCCACCCACCCACTCACTCACCCACTCACCCACCACTCACCCACTCACCCACTCACTCACCCACCCACTCACCCACTCACCCACCCACCCACTCACCCACTCACCCACCCACTCACCCACCCATTCACCCACCCACTCACTCACTCATCCACTCACTCACTCACTCACCCACCCACCCACTCACTCACCCACCCACTCACTCACCCACCCACCCACTCACTCACTCACTCATCCACTCAGTCACTCACTCACCCACCCACCCACTCACCCACCCACTCACTCACCCACTCACTCACCCACTCACCCACGCACCCATTCACCCACGCCTATGCGAGTAAGGGCAGTAATGTGGTGATGAGTTCCAGACTGGATTTGGTGTTCGCATCCACTCTCTGATTCAGCCACCTCCAACCCTGCTGATTAAAGCTCGCTGACTCACTCATTCCTTCACTGAATCACCCACTCATTCACCCACCCACTCATTCACCCACTCACTCATTCACGCCCCCACCCACTCACCTACCAACCCACTCACCCACCCACTAAATCACCCACTCACCCACTCACTTACCCACTCACCCACCCACTCACTCACCCACTTACTCACTCACCCACCTACTCACCCACCCACTCACCCACTCACTCACTCACCCATCCACTCACTCACCCACCCACTAACTCACCCACCCACTAACTCACCCACCCACCCACTCACTCACCCACTCACCCACTCACTCACTCACCCACCCACCCCTTACCCACTCACCCACCCACCCACTCACCCACTCGCTCACTCACCCACCAACTCACCCACTCACCCACCCACCCACTCACTCACCCACCCACCCACTCACCCACCCACTCACTTACCCACCTACCCACTCACCCACTCACCCACCCACCGACTCACTCACTCACCCACCCACTCACCCATTCACCCACCCACTGACTCACCCACCCACCCACTCACCCACCCACCCACCCACTCACTCACCAACCCACTCACCCACCCACTCACTCACTCACCCAACTAACCACTCACCCACTCACCCACCCACTCACACACTCACTCACCCACCCACCCACTCACCCACTCACCCACTCACCCACCCACCCACTCACTCACCCACCCACCCACTCACACACCCACTGACTCACCCACCCACCCACCCACTCACACACTCACCCAACTAACCACTCACCCACTCACCCACCCACTCACCCACTCACCCACCCACCCACCCACTCACTCACCCACTCACCCACCCACTCACCCACTCACCCACTCACTCACCCACCCACTCACCCACTCACCCACCCACCCACTCACCCACTCACCCACCCACTCACCCACCCACTCACCCACCCACTCACTCACTCATCCACTCACTCACTCACTCACCAACCCACCCACTCACCCACCCACTCACTCACCCACTCACCCACTCACACACTCACCCACTCACCCACTCACCCACCCACTCACCCACCCACTCACCCACCCACCTGTGTGTCACAGTCGTGTCGGCACCTATCAAGGGCTACTCCCACACGGTGGGTCTCTACCTCTACTCGGCCGCCAAGGAACGCCACACGGTGACCTCCGTCCAGGAGTGCGCTCGTCAGTGCGAGGACGAGGCCAACTTCGTCTGCAGGTAGGAGAAGGTCCGGCGCCCGAAACGTCGTCCGTCCGCAACGGGAAGCCATTCGCGGCAAGGGTTCGCTCCGTTCTTTGGGGTCATGGGGGGCAGATTTCTCCTGTGCGCCGTGCGAATTCGAGTCCGAATGCGGAGGAGGGACAAACTCGGAGGGTCCTGAGAAAAATCCACGCGGGGATCACCACGGTGAGAGACAAAGATACAAATAGCAGCAGCAGCAGGCGTCAATGTCTGGGCTGAACCCACGACTTCCTGTACACCAGGCGAAGTAGTCAACATCTCCTAGCCACCGTGGTGGTGGTGGTGGTGGAACCCACGACCTCCTGTAGCCAGGCGAGGTAGTCAACATCTCATAGCCACCGTGATGATGATGGTGGTGGTGGTGGTGGTGGAACCCACGACCTCCTGTACACCAGGCGAGGTAGTCAACATCTCCTAGCCACCGTGATGATGGTGGTGGTGGTGGTGGAACCCACGACCTCCTGTACACCAGGCGAGGTAGTCAACATCTCCTAGCCACCGTGATGATGATGGTGGTGGTGGTGGTGGAACCCACGACCTCCTGTACACCAGGCGAGGTAGTCAACATCTCCTAGCCACCGTGGTGATGGTGGTGGTGGTGGTGGAACCCACGACTTCCTGTACACCAGGCGAGGTAGTCAACATCTCCTAGCCACCGTGATGATGATGATGGTGGTGGAACCCACGACCTCCTGTACACAAGGCGAGGTAGTCAACATCTACAAGCCACTGTGATGATGATGGTGGTGGCACCCACAATCTCCTGTATACCTGGCGAGGTAGTCAACATCTCGTAACCACCGTGGTGGTGGTGGTGGTGGTAGTGGAAGCTACGACCTCCTGCATAGCAGGCGAGGTAGTCAACATCTCCTAGCCACTGTGATGATGATGGTGGTGGTGGAACCCACGACCTCCTGTACACCAGGCGAGGTAGTCAACATCTCATAGCCACCGTGATGTTGGTGGTGGAAACCACGACCTCCTGTACACCGGGCGAGGTAGTCAACATCTCATAGCCACCGTGGTGATGGTGGTGGTGGTGGTGGTGGAACCCACGACCTCCTGTACACCAGGCGAGGTAGTCAACATCTCATAGCCACCGTAATGATGATTGTGGTGGTGGAACCCACAACTTCCTGTACACCAGGCATGGTAGTCAACATCTCATAGCCACCGTGATGATGGTGGTGGAACCCATGACCTCCTGTACACCAGGCGAGGTAGTCAACATCTCCTAGCCACCGTGGTGATGGTGGTGGTGGAACCCACGACCTATTGTACACCAGGCGAGGTAGTCAACATCTCCTAGCCACCGTGATGATGATGGTAGTGGTGGTGGAACCCACGACCTCCTGTACACCAGGCGAGGTAGTCAACATCTCATAGCCACGGTAATGATGATTGTGGTGGTGGAACCCACGACCTCCTGTACACCAGGCGAGGAAGTCAACATCTCCTAGCCACCGTGGTGATGGTGGTGGTGGTGGTGGTGGAACCCACGACCTCCTGTGCACCAGGCGAGGTAGTCAACATCTCCTAGCCACCGTGGTGATGGTGGTGGTGGAACCCACGACCTCCTGTACACCAGGCGACGTAGTCAACATCTCCTAGCCACCGTGATGATGGTGGTGGTGGTGGTGGAACCCACGACCTCCTGTACACCAGGCGAGGTAGTCAAAGTCTCCTAGCCACGGCGACTGTGAAAAACTTCCGTATGTACATCGCAGGTCCTTCGCCTACATCCGAGACTGGAAGGTGTGGAACTGCGTGACCACTCCGCTCAACAGTCTACTCAAGAAGCCCTCCAACCGCCGTGGCTACGACCTCTACGAGAGAAACGGTGACCCCCCTACCTGCACCTTGAAGTCAGCACGGCACTATAGACTCAACACTGCACCATAGACTCAACACTGCACCATAGAATCAACACCTCACCATAGACTCAACACTGCACCATAGACTCAACACTGCACCATAGAATCAACACTGCACCATAGAATCAACACTGCACCACACACTTAACACTGCACCATAAACTCAACACTGCACCATAGACTCAACACTGCACCATAGACTCAACACTGCACCATAGACTCAACACTGCACCATAGACTCAACACTGCACCATAGACTCAACACTACCCATAGACTCAACACTGCACCATAGACTCAACACTGCACCATAGACTCAACACTGCACCATAGACTCAACACTTCACCATAGACTCAACACTACCCATAGACTCAACACTGCACCATAGACTCAACACTGCACCATAGACTCAACACTGCACCATAGACTCAACACTGCACCATAGACTCAACACTGCACCATAGACTCAAGACTGGACCTTAGACTCAACACTGCACCATAGACTCAACATGCACCATAGACTCAACACTGCACCATAGACTCAACACTGCACCATAGACTCAACACTGCACCATAGACTCAAGACTGCACCATAGACTCAACACTGCACCATAGACTCAAGACTGCACCTTAGACTCAACACTGCACCACAGACTCAACACTGCACCATAGACTCAACACTGTACCATAGACTCAACACTGCACCATAGACTCAACACTGCACCATAGACTCAACACTGCACCATAGACTCAACTCTGCACAATAGACTCAACACTGCACCATAGACTCAAGACTGCACCATAGACTCAACACTGCACCGTAGACTCAACACTGCACCATAGACTCAACACTGCACCATAGACTCAAGAATGCAACATAGACTCAACACTGCACCATAGACTCAACACTGCACTATAGACTCAAGACTGTACCATAGACTCAACACTGCACCATAGACTCAACACTGCACCATAGACTCAACACTGCACCATAGACTCAACACTGCACCATAGACTCAACACTGCACCATAGACTCAACACAACACCATAGACTCAACACTGCACCTTAGACTCAACACTGCACCATAGACTCAACTCTGCACAATAGACTCAACACTGCACCATAGACTCAAGACTGCACCATAGACTCAACACTGCACCATAGACTCAACACTGCACCATAGACTCAACACTGCACCATAGAATCAACACTGCACCATAGACTCAACACTGCACCATAGACTCAATACTGCACCATAGACTCAACACTGCACCATAGATGCAACACTGCACCATAGACTCAACACTGCACCATAGACTCAACACTGCACCATAGACTCAACACTGCACCATAGACTCAACACTGCACCATAGACTCAACACAACACCATAGACTCAACACTGCACCATAGACTCAACACTGCACCATAGACTTAACTCTGCACAATAGACTCAACACTGCACCATAGACTCAAGACTGCACCATAGACTCAACACTGCACCATAGACTCAACACTGCACCATAGACTCAACACTGCCCATAGACCCAAAACTGCTCATAGACTCAACACTGTAGTATAGACTCAACAATGCACCTTAGACTCAACACTGCCCATACACTCAACACTGCCCATAGACTCAACACTGCACCATAGACTCAACATTGCACCATAGACTCAGTACTGCCCCATAGACTCAACACTGCCCATAGACCCAACACTGCTCATAGACTCAACACTGCACCTTAGACTCAACACTGCCCATAGACCCAACACTGCCCATAGTCTCAACACTGCACCATAGACTCAACACTGCCCATAGATTCATCACTGCACCATAGACTCAACACTGCCCATAGACTCAACACTGCCCATAGACTCAATGCTGTACCATAGACTCAACACTGCACCATAGATTCAACACTGCACCATAGACTCAACACTGCAGCATAGACTCAACACCGTACCATAGACTCAACACTGCATCATAGACTCAACACGGCGCCATAGACTCAACACTGCACCATAGACTCAACACTGCACCATAGACTCAACACTGCCCATAGACGCAACACTGCTCATAGACTCAACACTGTACCATAGACTCAACACTGCACCTTAGACTCAACACTGCCCATAGACTCAACACTGCCCATAGACTCAACACTGCACCATAGACTCAACACTGCACCATAGACTCAACACTGCACCATAGACTCAACACTGCACCATAGACTCAACACTGCACCATAGACTCAACACTGTACCATAGACTCAACACTGCACCATAGACTCAACACTGTACCATAGACTCAGCACTGCACCATTGACTCAGCACTGCCCCATAGACTCAACACTGCACCATAGACTCAACACTGCCCATAGACCCAACACTGCTCATAGACTCAACATTGCACAATAGACTTAACACTGCACCATAGACTCAACATTGCACCATAGACTGAACACTGCACCATAGACTCAACACTGCACCATAGACCCAACACTGCCCATAGACTCAACACTGCCCATAGACTCAACACTGCACCATAGACTCAACATTGCACCATAGACTCAGTACTGCCCCATAGACTCAACACTGCCCATAGACCCAACACTGCCCATAGTCTCAACACTGCACCATAGACTCAACACTGCCCATAGATTCATCACTGCACCATAAACTCAACACTGCCCATAGACTCAACACTGCCCATTGACTCAATACTGTACCATAGACTCAACACTGCACCATAGACTCAACACCGTACCATAGACTCAACACTGCCCATAGACTCAACACTGCACCATAGACTCAACACGGCGCCATAGACTCAACACTGCACCATAGACTCAACACTGCACCATAGACTCAACACTGCCCATAGACCCAACACTGCTCATAGACTCAACACTGTACCATAGACTCAACACTGCACCTTAGACTCAACACTGCCCATAGACTCAACACTGCACCATAGACTCAACACTGTACCATAGATTCAACACTGCACCTTAGACTCAACACTGCCCATAGACTCAACACTGCACCATAGACTCAACACTGCACCATAGACTCAACACTGCACCATAGACTCAGTTCTGCCCATAGACTCAACACTGCACCATAGACTCAACACTGCCCATAGACTCAACACCGCACAATAGACTGGCATTGTCTACAGACTATAGTGGCTATGAGATGTTGACTACCTCGCCTGGTGTACAGGTGGTCGTTGGTTAGATTCCGACCCTTGATCCCTGCTGCTGCTTCTGCTGCTGTAGATTTGGAGTCTGCGTCTCTCTCTCTGTCTCTCTCCCAATAGTCGCGTGGATTCGTCTCCAGGTCTTATGGGTTTTCCCCTCCCCACGTGGAATCGACGTGACACGTTTGGAGAGCGTTTGACTACGCCTATAAATGATGATGATGATGATTGTCTTCTATGGTTCTTTCGGTAAAGTCACCACCACGTAGAATGAGGATAAAATAATAAAATAACACGAGGGAGGAGAGGGGTTTTGGAAATGTGACGTCACATCAAAACGCGCAACTTTAAATAAATACGGACAACACGTTTCTATCTTCTTTGGTTCTTTCGGTAAAGTCACCATAAAATAATAAATTGATAAAATAATAAAATAACACAATAAAAATTCTCACGACGTTTCGGCCACAACACAAGCGGCCTTCTTCAGGTGAAAGGAACAAACCTGTTCGGGACGACGAAGCTCTGAAGAAGGCCACTCGTGTGGTGGCCGAAACGTCGTGAGAAATTTTATCGCGTTATTTTAGTTTATTATTTTATTCTAATTTTCTACGTGGCGGTGACTTTACCGGAAGAATCAAAGGAGTTGAATCCTTGCAGGCACGAACGCTTTAAGTCGAAGTTTTGATGATGATGATGATGAGTCACGATCTTCGTCGCTTTGATATCGTTCGTGATGCCCGTGGATGCATCTGAAGAAGGGCTAAACAGCAGCTCAGCAGAGCCCATAAATGACGTCACGCACCTTGAGGGGGCGGGGGTGGGGGGGGGGGGGTTTGAGAACTGTGACGTCACGTCAAAATTGCCCAACTTGTATAAATAATTATAGTCAAACAACGTTTCTACTTAATCAAATTTACTTTTATATCCTTAGCTCTTTCGGTAAAGTCACCACGTTGAAGGGGAAGCAATAAAATAATAAAATACATATGAAACACTTATATATATTTTATTGTTTTCCCTTCAACTTGGTGACTTTACCCAAAGAGCTAAGCATATAAATTCAAATAGACTTTGTTAATAAATGTGTTCTACCTACAACATCGCAGTTGTAAGCGCCACGTTAAATACGCAACTACAACGTGACAACAGTTTAAAGCGATTTGAAGCGCAGTTTTATTTTCAAAATGGAAATATTGTTTTGATGAGGGGAAGGGGAGGGGCCAGAGCTTTGTGACGTCATATTTGAGGGCGGGCGGGGGGTGGGGTCTGACTTTTTGTGACGCCGCGTGACGAGGGGGTGGGGTTTGAGAAATGTGACGTCACATAAAACTTTATAAATAAATAAATATAGACAAACACGTTTCTACTTAATCAAATAGACTTTGTTAATAAATGTGTTCTACCTACAACATCAGAACGTAAGCGCCACGTTAAATACGCAACTACAATGTGACAACAGTTTAAAGCGATTTGAAGCGCAGTTTTATTTTCAAAATGGAAATATTGGTTTTGGTGAGTGGAGGGGGAGGGGCCAGAGCTTTGTGACGTCATATTTGAGGGCGGGTGGGGGGGGGTCTGAATTTTTGTGACGCTGCGTGACGAGGGGGTGGGGTTTGAGAAATGTGACGTCACATAAAACTTTATAAATAAATAAATATAGACAAACACGTTTCTACTTAATCAAATAGACTTTGTTAATAAATGTGTTCTACCTACAACATCAGAGTTGTAAGCGCCACGTTAAATACACAACTACAACGTGACAACAGTTTAAAGCGATTTGAAGCGAGTTTTATTTTTAAAATGGAAATATTGTTTTTGGTGAGGGGAGGGGGAGGGGCCAGAGCTTTGTGACGTCATATTTGAGGGCAGGGGGGTGGGGGTCAGAATCGCGTGACGTCATTTAAGGACGGCCCCTTACCTGGACATTCGTGAGAAAGAGCTTCATGGCTCGTCGGATTCTTCCTGCGGCCTAAATGAAGCGTCTCTGATGGTGCAGACTATCTCGAGGACTGTGCCCGAGGGCACGGATCGGACTACCGGGGCACGAAGTCCGTGACCCAGCAGGGCACGGAGTGTCAGAGGTGGAGCAGCGAGACTCCACACAAACCCCGGTGAGTGAGTCGGAGGGCGAGTGAGTGGGTGGGTGAGATGGTGGGTGAGATGGTGGGTGGGTGAGTGAGATGGTGGGTGAGTGGGTGAGTGGGTGAGTGAGTGGGTGAGTGGGTGGGTGGGTGGGTGAGATGGTGGATGAGATGGTGAGTGAGTGAGATGGTGGGTGAGTGAGTGAGTGGGTGAGTGAGTGGGTGGGTGAGTGGGTGAGTGAGTGGGTGGGTGGGTGGGTGAATGAGTGAGTGAGTGGGTGAGTGAGTGGGTGGGTGAGTGGGTGAGTGAGATGGTGGGTGAGTGGGTGAATGAGTGAGTGAGTGGGTGGGTGAGTGGGTGAGTGAGTGGGTGGGTGGGTGAGTGAGTGAGTGGGTGGGTGAGTGAGTGGGTGAGTGAGATGGTGCGTGGGTGAGTGGGTGAGTGAGTGGGTGGGTGGGTGAGTGGGTGAGTGAGTGAGTGAGATGGTGGGTGAGTGGGTGGGTGAGTGGGTGAGTGGGTGGGTGGGTGGGTGAGATGGTAAGTGAGATGGTGGGTGAGTGGGTGGGTGAGTGGGTGAGTGGGTGGGTGGGTGGGTGAGATGGTGAGTGAGATGGTGGGTGAGTGGGTGAGTGAGTGAGATGGTGAGTGAGTGGGTGAGTGAGATGGTGGGTGAGTGAGTGTGTGAGATGGTGGGTGAGTGGGTGGGTGAGATGGTGGGTGAGTGGGTGAGTGAGATGGTGGGTGAGTGAGATGGTGAGTGAGTGAGTGAGATGGTGGGTGAGATGGTGGGTGAGTAGGTGGGTGAGATGGTGGGTGAGTGGGTGAGTGAGATGGTGGGTGAGTGAGATGGTGGGTGAGTGGGTGAGTGAGATGGTGGGTGAGATGGTGGGTGAGTGGGTGAGTGAGATGGTGGGTGAGTGGGTGAGTGAGATGGTGGGTGAGTGGGTGAGTGAGATGGTGGGTGAGATGGTGAGTGAGATGGTGGATGAGTGGGTGGGTGAGTGGGTGAGATGGTGGGTGAGTGGGTGGGTGAGTGGGTGAGTGGGTGGGTGGGTGGGTGAGATGGTGGATGAGATGGTGAGCGAGTGAGATGGTGGGTGAGTGGGTGGGTGGGTGAGTGAGATGGTGGGTGAGTGAGATGGTTGGTGAGTGAGTGAGATGGTGGGTAAGTGAGTGAGTGAGATGGTGGGTGAGTGAGATGGTGGGTGAGTGAGATGGTGGGTGAGATGGTGAGTGAGATGGTGGATGAGTGGGTGGGTGAGTGGGTGAGATGGTGGGTGAGTGGGTGGGTGAGTGGGTGAGTGGGTGGGTGGGTGGGTGGGTGAGATGGTGGATGAGATGGTGAGCGAGTGAGATGGTGGGTGAGTGGGTGGGTGGGTGAGTGAGATGGTGGGTGAGTGAGATGGTTGGTGAGTGAGTGAGATGGTGGGTAAGTGAGTGAGTGAGATGGTGGGTGAGTGAGATGGTGGGTGAGTGAGATGGTGGGTGAGATGGTGAGTGAGTGGGTGAGATAGTGGGTGAGATGGTGGGTGAGTGGGTGGGTGGGTGAGATGGTGGGTGAGATGGTGGGTGAGTGGGTGGGTGGGTGAGATGGTGGGTGAGATGGTGGATGAGTGGGTGAGTGGGTGAGATGGTGGTTGAGATGGTGGGTGAGTGGGTTACTGGGTGAGATGGTGGGTGAGTGGGTGGGTGAGTGAGTTGGTGGGTGAGTGGGTGAGCAAGTGGGATGGTGGGTGAGTGAGATGGTGAGTGGGTGAGATGGTGGGTGAGTGGGTGGGTGGGTGAGTGAGATGGTCGGTGAGTGAGATGGTGGGTGAGTGAGTGAGCAAGTGAGATGGTGAGTGGGTGAGATGGTGGGTGAGTGGGTGGGTGGGTGAGTGAGATGGTGGGTGAGTGGGATGGTGGGTGAGTGAGATGGTAAGTGAGAGGGTGCGTGAGTGGGATGGTGGGTGAGTGAGATGGTGGGTGGGTGAGATGGTGGGTGAGTGAGATGGTGGGTGAGTGAGATGGTGGGTGAGTGAGGTGCTGGGTGAGTGAGTGAGATGGTGAGCAAGTGGGATGGTAGGTGAGTGAGATGGTGGGTGAGATGTTGGGTGAGTGAGATGTTGTGCGAATGAGATGGTGGGTGAGTGAGATGGTGGGTGAGTGAGATGGTGAGTGAGTGAGATGGTGGGTGAATGAGACGGTGGGTGAGTGGGTGAGTGAGATGGTGGGTGAGTGGGTGAGATGGTGAGCAACTGGGATGGTGGTTGAGTGAGATGGTGGGTGAGTGGGTGAGTGAGATGGTGAGTGAGATGGTGGGTGAGTAACATGCTGGGTGAGTGGGATGGTGGGTGAGTGAGATGGTGGGTGAGTGGGTGAGGTGGTGAGCAAGTGGGATGGTGGGCGAGTGAGATGGTGGGTGAGGTGGTGGGTGAGTGAGTTGTTGTGCGAATGAGATGGTGGTTGAGTGACATGGTGGGTGAGTGAGATGGTGGGTGAGTGGGTGAGTGAGATGGTGGGTGAGTGAGATGGTGGGGGAGTGAGTGAGTGAGTGAGATGGTGGGTGAGTGAGATGGTGGGTGAGTGAGATGGTGGGTGAGATGGTGAGTGAGTGGGTGAGATGGTGGGTGAGATGGTGGGTGAGTGGGTGGGTGGGTGAGATGGTGGGTGAGATGGTGGGTGAGTGGGTGGGTGGGTGAGATGGTGGGTGAGATGGTGGATGAGTGGGTGAGTGGGTGAGATGGTGGTTGAGATGGTGGGTGAGTGGGTTACTGGGTGAGTTGGTGGGTGAGTGGGTGGGTGAGTGAGATGGTGGGTGAGTGGGTGAGCAAGTGGGATGGTGGGTGAGTGAGATGGTGAGTGGGTGAGATGGTGGGTGAGTGGGTGGGTGGGTGAGTGAGATGGTCGGTGAGTGAGATGGTGGGTGAGTGAGTGAGCAAGTGAGATGGTGAGTGGGTGAGATGGTGGGTGAGTGGGTGGGTGGGTGAGTGAGATGGTGGGTGAGTGGGATGGTGGGTGAGTGAGATGGTAAGTGAGAGGGTGCGTGAGTGGGATGGTGGGTGAGTGAGATGGTGGGTGGGTGAGATGGTGGGTGAGTGAGATGGTGGGTGAGTGAGATGGTGGGTGAGTGAGGTGCTGGGTGAGTGAGTGAGATGGTGAGCAAGTGGGATGGTAGGTGAGTGAGATGGTGGGTGAGATGTTGGGTGAGTGAGATGTTGTGCGAATGAGATGGTGGGTGAGTGAGATGGTGGGTGAGTGAGATGGTGAGTGAGTGAGATGGTGAGTGAGTGAGTGAGATGGTGGGTGAGTGAGATGGTGGTTGAGTGAGATGGTGGGTGAGTGAGATGGTGGGTGAATGAGACGGTGGGTGAGTGGGTGAGTGAGATGGTGGGTGAGTGGGTGAGATGGTGAGCAACTGGGATGGTGGTTGAGTGAGATGGTGGGTGAGTGGGTGAGTGAGATGGTGAGTGAGATGGTGGGTGAGTAAAATGCTGGGTGAGTGGGATGGTGGGTGAGTGAGATGGTGGGTGAGTGGGTGAGGTGGTGAGCAAGTGGGATGGTGGGCGAGTGAGATGGTGGGTGAGGTGGTGGGTGAGTGAGTTGTTGTGCGAATGAGATGGTGGTTGAGTGACATGGTGGGTGAGTGAGATGGTGGGTGAGTGGGTGAGTGAGATGGTGGGTGAGTGAGATGGTGGGGGAGTGAGTGAGTGAGTGAGATGGTGAGTGGGTCAGTGGGTGGGTGGGTGAGTGAGGTGGTGGGTGAGTGAGATGGTGGGGAAGTGAGTGAGTGAGATGGTGAGTGAATGAGATGGTGGTGAGTGGGTGGTTGAGATGGTGGGTGGGTGGGTGAGTGAGGTGGTGGGTGAGTGAGATGATGGGGAAGTGAGTGAGTGAGATAGTGGGTGGGTGAGATGGTGGGTGAGTGAATGAGATGTTGGGTGAGTGAGATGGTGGGGGAGTGATTGAGTGAGTGAGATGGTGAGTGGGTCAGTGGGTGGGTGGGTGAGTGAGGTGGTGGGTAAGTGAGATGGTGGAGAAGTGAGTGAGTGAGATAGTGAGTGAATGAGATGGTGGGTGAGTGAATGAGATGATGGGTGAGTGAGTGAGATGGTGGGGAAGTGAGTGAGTGAGATAGTGGGTGAGTGGGTGGGTGAGATGGTGGGTGAGTGAATGAGATGATGGGTGAGTGAGTGGGTGAGTGAGATGGTGGGGAATTGAGTGAGTGAGATGGTGAGTGAATGAGATGGTGGGTAATGAGATCGGAACCCACGTAGCATGTGTCACTGTGTCCCAACCACGTGTCCCTGTACCCCGACCACGTGGCCTGTATCCCAACCACGTGTCGCTGTATCCCGACCACGTGGCCTGTGTCCCTGCGTCCCGACCACGTGGTCTGTGTCTCGACCACGTGGTCTGTGTCCCGACCACGTGGCCTGTGTCCCGACCACGTGTCCCTGTGTCCCGACCACGTGTCCCTGCACCCCGACCACGTGTCCCTGTGTCCCGACCACGTGTCCCTGTACCCCGACCACGTGTCCCTGTACCCCGACCACGTGTCCCTGTAACCCGACCACGTGTCCCTGCGTCCCGACCACGTGTCCCTGTACCCCAACCACGTGACCTCTGTCCCGACCACGTGGCCTGTATCCCGACCACGTGTCCCTGCACCCCGACCACGTGTCCCTGTGTCCCGACCACGTGTCCCTGCACCCCGACCACGTGTCCCTGTACCCCGACCACGTGTCCCTGCGTCCCGACCACGTGTCCCTGTACCCCAACCACGTGACCTCTGTCCCGACCACGTGTCCCTGTACCCCAACCACGTGTCCCTGTGTCCCGACCACGTGTCCCTGCGTCCCGACCACGTGACCTCTGTCCCGACCACGTGGCCTGTATCCCGACCACGTGTCCCTGTACCCCGACCACGTGTCCCTGTGTCCCGACCACGTGGCCTGTATCCCGACCACGTGTCCCTGTACCCCAACCACGTGTCCCTGTGTCCCGCAGCTACTCCTCGACCACGTGGCCTGTATCCCGACCACGTGTCCCTGTGTCCCGACCACGTGTCCCTGCGTCCCGACCACGTGTCCCTGTACCCCGACCACGTGTCCCTGCGTCTCTACCACGTGTCCCTGTGTCCCGCAGCTACTCTCCTACCACGCATCCGTTGGCGGCGCTGGAGGAGAACTTCTGCCGGAACCCCGACAACGACACGAAGGGGCCGTGGTGCTACACGGCAGACCCACAGCTCCGCTTCGACTACTGCAACGTGGATTCCTGCGTGCGGCTGCCCAGCGACCAGCACACAGGTGTGGCGGGTGAGATGGTGGGTGGGTGAGATGGTGGGTGGGTGAGTTGGTGAGTGAGATGGTGGGTGGGTGAGATGGTGGGTGAGATGGTGGGTGGGTGAGTGAGATGGTGGGTGAGTGTGATGGAGGGTGAGTGAGATGGTGGGTGAGTGAGATGGTGGGTGTGTGCGTGAGTGAGATGGTGGGTGAGTGGGTGAGATGGTGGGTGGGTGAGTTGGTGAGTGAGATGGTGGGTGGGTGAGTGAGATGGTGGGTGAGTGTGATGGAGGGTGAGTGAGATGGTGGGTGGGTGAGTGAGTGGGATGGAGGGTGAGAGAGAAGGTGGGTGGGTGAGTAAGTGGGATTGTGGGTGAGGGAGATCGAGGGTGAGTGAGATGGTAGGTGGGTGAGTTGGTGGGATGGTGGGTGGGTGGGATGGTGGGTGGGTGAGTGAATGGCATGGTGAGTGAGATGGTGGGTGAGTGAGATGGTGAGTGAGTGAGATGGTGGGTGGGTGAGTGGGATGGTGGGTGAGTGAGATGGTGAGTGGGATGGTGGGTGAGTGAGTGGGATGGTGGGTGAGTGAGATGGTGAGTGAGGGGGATGGTGAGTGAGTGAGATGGTGAGTGAGTGGGATGGTGGGTGAGTGACATGGCGGGTGGGTAAGTGAGTGGGATTGTGGATGAGTGGGATGGTGAGTGAGTGGGATGGTGGGTGAGTGTGATGGAGGGTGAGTGAGATGGTGGGCGAGGGGGATGGTGGGTGTGTGAGTGAATTAGATGGTGGGTGAGTGAGATGGTGAGTGTGTGGGATGGTGAGTGAGATGGTGAGTGAGATGGTGGGTGGGTGAGATGGTGGGTGAGTGAACTGGTGAGTGAGTGAGATGGTGGGTGAGTGAACTGGTGGGTGAGTGAGATGGTGGGTGAGTGAGATGGTGGGTGTGTGCGTGAGTGAGATGGTGGGTGAGTGGGTGAGATGGTGGGTGGGTGAGTTGGTGAGTGAGATGGTGGGTGGGTGAGTGAGATGGTGGGTGAGTGTGATGGAGGGTGAGTGAGATGGTGGGTGGGTGAGTGAGTGGGATGGAGGGTGAGAGAGAAGGTGGGTGGGTGAGTAAGTGGGATTGTGGGTGAGGGAGATCGAGGGTGAGTGAGATGGTAGATGGGTGAGTTGGTGGGATGGTGGGTGGGTGGGATGGTGGGTGGGTGAGTGAATGGCATGGTGAGTGAGATGGTGGGTGAGTGAGATGGTGAGTGGGATAGTGGGTGAGATGGTGGGTGGGTGAGTGGGATGGTGGGTGAGTGAGATGGTGAGTGGGATGGTGGGTGAGTGAGTGGGATGGTGGGTGAGTGAGATGGTGAGTGAGGGGGATGGTGAGTGAGTGAGATGGTGAGTGAGTGGGATGGTGGGTGAGTGACATGGCGGGTGGGTAAGTGAGTGGGATTGTGGATGAGTGGGATGGTGAGTGAGTGGGATGGTGGGTGAATGTGATGGAGGGTGAGTGAGATGGTGGGCGAGGGGGATGGTGGGTGTGTGAGTGAATTAGATGGTGGGTGAGTGAGATGGTGAGTGTGTGGGATGGTGAGTGAGATGGTGAGTGAGATGGTGGGTGGGTGAGATGGTGGGTGAGTGAACTGGTGAGTGAGTGAGATGGTGGGTGAGTGAACTGGTGGGTGAGTGAGATGGTGGGTGAGTGAGATGGTGGGTGTGTGCGTGAGTGAGATGGTGGGTGAGTGGGTGAGATGGTGGGTGGGTGAGTTGGTGAGTGAGATGGTGGGTGGGTGAGTGAGATGGTGGGTGAGTGTGATGGAGGGTGAGTGAGATGGTGGGTGGGTGAGTGAGTGGGATGGAGGGTGAGAGAGAAGGTGGGTGGGTGAGTAAGTGGGATTGTGGGTGAGGGAGATCGAGGGTGAGTGAGCGGGTAGGTGGGTGAGTTGGTGGGATGGTCGGTGGGTGGGATGGTGGGTGGGTGAGTGAATGGCATGGTGAGTGAGATGGTGGGTGAGTGAGATGGTGAGTGGGATAGTGGGTGAGATGGTGGGTGGGTGAGTGGGATGGTGGGTGAGTGAGATGGTGAGTGGGATGGTGGGTGAGTGAGTGGGATGGTGGGTGAGTGAGATGGTGAGTGAGGGGGATGGTGAGTGAGTGAGATGGTGAGTGAGTGGGATGGTGGGTGAGTGACATGGCGGGTGGGTAAGTGAGTGGGATTGTGGATGAGTGGGATGGTGAGTGAGTGGGATGGTGGGTGAGTGTGATGGAGGGTGAGTGAGATGGTGGGCGAGGGGGATGGTGGGTGTGTGAGTGAATTAGATGGTGGGTGAGTGAGATGGTGAGTGTGTGGGATGGTGAGTGAGATGGTGAGTGAGATGGTGGGTGAGTGGGATGGTGGGTGAGTGTTTTGGAGGGTGAGTGAGATGGTGGGTGGGTGAGATGGTGGGTGGGTGAGTGTGATGGTGAGTGAGTGGGATGGTGTGTGATGGAGGGTGAGTGAGATGGTGGGTGGGTGAGTGAGTGGGATTGTGGGTGAGTGGGATGGTGAGTGAGTGGGATGGAGGGTGAGTGAGATGGTGAGTGGGTGAGATGGTGGATGGGTGAGTGAGATGGTGAGTGGGATGGTGGGTGAGTGAGTGGAATGGTGGGTGAGTGAGATGGTGAGTGAGTGGGATGGTGAGTGAGTGAGATGGTGGGTGGGTAAGTGAGTGGGATTGTGGGTGAGTGGGATGGTGAGTGAGTGGGATGGTGGGTGAGTGTGATGGAGGGTGAGTGAGATGGTGGGCGAGTGGGATGGTGGGTGTGTGAGTGAATTATATGGTGGGTGATTGAGATGGTGAGTGTGTGGGATGGTGAGTGAGATGGTGAGTGAGATGGTGGGTGAGTGGGATGGTGGGTGAGTGTTATGGAGGGTGAGTGAGATGGTGGGTGGGTGAGATAGTGGGTGGGTGAGTGAGTGGGATGGTGAGTGAGTGGGATGGTGGGTGAGTGGAATGGTGAGTGAGTGTGATGGTGAGTGAGGTGGTGGGTGAGTGAGTTGGTGAGTGAGTGAGATGGTGGGTGAGTGTGATGGTGAGTGAGTGATATGGTGGGTGGGTGAGATGGAGGGTGGGTGAGATGGTGGGTGAGTGAGTGAATTAGATGGTGGGTTAGATGGTGGGTGGGTGAGTGAGTGGGATGGTGAGTGAGTGGGATGGTGAGTGAGTGTGATGGAGGGTGAGTGAGATGGTGGGTGAGTGAGATGGTGGGTGAGTGAGATGGTGGGTGGCTGAGATGGTGGGTGAGTAAGATGGTGGGTGAGTGAGTTGGTGAGTGAGTGAGTTGGTGGGTGAGTGAGATGGTGGGTGAGTGAGATGGTGGGTGAGTGAGTTGGTGGGTGAGTGAGTTGGTGGGTGAGTGAGATGGTGGGTGAGTGAGATGGTGAGTGAGATGGTGAGTGAGTGAGATGGTGGATGAGTGAGATGGTGAGTGAGATGGTGGGTGAGTGAGATGGTGGGTGAGTGGGATGGTGGGTGAGTGAGATGGTTGGTGAGTGAGTTGGTGGGTGAGTGAGATGGTGGGTGAGGTGGTGGGTGAGTGAGATGGTGGGTGAGTGAGATGGTGAGTGAGTGAGTTGGTGAGTGAGTGAGATGGTGGGTGAGTGAGATGGTGGGTGAGTGAGATGGTGGGTGAGTGGAATGGTGGGTGAGATGGTGGGTGGGTGAGTGAATGAGATGGTGAGTGAGTGAGATGGTGAGTGAGTGAGTGAGATGGTGGGTGAGTGAATGAGATGGTGGGTGAGTGAGATGGTGAGTGAACTGGTAGGTGAGTGAGATGGTGGGTGAGTAAGATGGTGAGTGAGTGAGTTGGTGGGTGAGTGAGATGGTGGGTGAGTGAGATGGTGGCTGAGTGAGATTGTTGGTGAGTGAAATGGTGGCTGAGTGGTTGGTGGGTGGGTGAGATGGTGGGTGAGTGAGATGGTGAGTGAGTGAGTTGGTGAGTGAGTGAGATGGTGGGTGAGTGAGATGGTGGGTGAGTGAGATGGTGGGTGAGTGGAATGGTGGGTGAGATGGTGGGTGGGTGAGTGAATGAGATGGTGAGTGAGTGAGATGGTGAGTGAGTGAGTGAGATGGTGGGTGAGTGAATGAGATGGTGGGTGAGTGAGATGGTGGGTGAGTGAGATGGTGGATGAGTAAGATGGTGGGTGAGTGAGATGGTGGCTGAGTGAGATTGTTGGTGAGTGAGATGGTGGCTGAGTGAGATGGTGGGTGGGTGAGATGGTGAATGAATGAGATGGTGAGTGAGTAAGCTGGTGAGTGACTGAACTAGTGGGTGAGTGAACCGGTGTGTGAGTGAGATGGGTGGCTGAGTGGGTGAGGTGGATGTATTGGTGCACGCATGGTGGCTGTGTGGTTGAGCGGTGGTGCAGCGGTTAGCGCACCGCACCTACGAACTCCCGGCGACCCGAGTTCAAGTCCCGCTCACCGCCGCCATCCGCCGACACCCGGATCCTCGGGATCTGGGGACTCTCCCCTCGGTCGACTGAGCCCCCCAATCAGTGGCCGGTGTTGCACTGCACAGCAATCGTCGCCGCTAGGGGATACAAAGGCGGCCGGGCGGGCTGGTGGCCACCCACCCCCTCTGTTTTGCCACAGTGCCCGGTAGCCTTGCTCGCTCGTAACAGCACTTGCCCCTACAGCCCTGCTGGAGGCTACCTGGGGGATCTTTGTCTGTGTCTCCTTCATAGACACTGCTACTCGCCACTAACAGCACTTGCCCCTACAGCCTGCTGGAGGCTACCTGGGGGACCTTTGTCTGTGTCTCCTTCATAGACACTGCTACTCGCCACTAACAGCACTTGCCCCTGCAGCCTGCTGGAGGCTACCTGGGGGATCTTTGTCTCTGTCTCCTTCATAGCCACTGCTACTCGCCACTAACAGCACTTGCCCCTAAAACCTGCTAGAGGCTACCTGAGGGATCTTTGTCTATGTATTTTCATAGCCACTGCTACTCGCCACTAACAGCACTTGCCCCTACAGCCCTGCTGGAGGCTACCTGGGGGATCTTTGTCTCTGTCTCCTTCATAGACACTGCTACTCGCCACTAACAGCACTTGCCCCTAAAGCATGCTAGAGGCTACCTGGGGGATCTTTGTCTCTGTCTCCTTCATAGACACTGCTACTCGCCACTAACAGCACTTGCCCCTAAAGCATGCTAGAGGCTACCTGGGGGATCTTTGTCTCTGTCTCCTTCATTGACACTGCTACTCGCCACTAACAGCACTTGCCCCTACAGCCTGCTAGAGGCTACCTGAGGGATCTTTGTCTTTATATTTTCATAGACACTGATACTCGCTACTAACAGCACTTGCCTCTACAGCCTGCTAGAAGCTACCTGAGGGATCTTTGTCTTTATATTTTCATAGACACTGCTACTCGCCACTAACAGCACTTGCCCCTACAGCCTGCTAGAGACTACCTGGGGGACCTTTGTCTCTGTCTCCTTCATAGACACTGCTACTCGCCACTAACAGCACTTGCCCCTGCAGCCTGCTGGAGGCTACCTGGGAGATCTTTGTCTCTGTCTCCTTCATAGCCACTGCTACTCGCCACTAACAGCACTTGCCCCTAAAACCTGCTAGAGGCTACCTGAGGGATCTTTGTCTATGTATTTTCATAGCCACTGCTACTCGCCACTAACAGCACTTGCCCCTACAGCCCTGCTGGAGGCTACCTGGGGGATCTTTGTCTCTGTCTCCTTCATAGACACTGCTACTCGCCACTAACAGCACTTGCCCCTAAAGCATGCTAGAGGCTACCTGGGGGATCTTTGTCTCTGTCTCCTTCATAGACACTGCTACTCGCCACTAACAGCACTTGCCCCTAAAGCATGCTAGAGGCTACCTGGGGGATCTTTGTCTCTGTCTCCTTCATTGACACTGCTACTCGCCACTAACAGCACTTGCCCCTACAGCCTGCTAGAGGCTACCTGAGGGATCTTTGTCTTTATATTTTCATAGACACTGATACTCGCTACTAACAGCACTTGCCTCTACAGCCTGCTAGAAGCTACCTGAGGGATCTTTGTCTTTATATTTTCATAGACACTGCTACTCGCCACTAACAGCACTTGCCCCTACAGCCCTGCTGGAGGCTACCTGGGGGATCTTTGTCTGTGTCTCCTTCATAGCCACTGCTACTCGCCACTAACACCACTTGCCCCTACAGCCTGCCAAGGGCCTTTGGGGTGGGTGGGTGGGTGCATCTTGACGCCACGTGATGCGGCAATGTCTCACTGCCATTGTGACGTCACGGGACAGAGCACGTGGGGTGGGGTTGTGGGGCACGGCACGGCGCCGTCGGCTTGCGCCTCGTCACGTGGCCATCGTGGCCATGGCTGTCTGTTGGTTTTAGAATCCGTCTCGAGAGACGGCTTCATTGTGACGTGGCTAGGAGATGTTGACTACCTCGCCTGGTGTACAGGAGGTCGTGGGTTCCACAACCACCATCATCACGGTGGCTAGGAGATGTTGACTACCTCGCCTGGTGTACAGGAGGTCGTGGGTTCCACCACCACCACCACCATCATCATCATCATCACGGTGGCTATGAGATGTTGACTACCTCGCCTGGTGTACAGGAGGTCGTGGGTTCCACCACCACCATCATCATCACCACGGTGGCTATGAGATGTTGACTACCTCGCCTGGTGTACAGGAGGTCGTGGGTTCCACCGCCACCATCATCATCACGGTGGCTAGGAGATGTTGACTACCTCGCCAGGTGTACAGGAGGTCGTGGGTTCCACCACCATCATCACGGTGGCTATGAGATCTTGACTACCTCGCCTGGTGTACAGGAGGTCGTGGGTTCCACCATCATCATCACGGTGGCTAGGAGATGTTGACTACCTCGCCTGGTGTACAGGAGGTCGTGGGTTCCACCACCATCATCACGGTGGCTATGAGATCTTGACTACCTCGCCTGGTGTACAGGAGGTCGTGGGTTCCACCATCATCATCACGGTGGCTAGGAGATGTTGACTACCTCGCCTGGTGTACAGGAGGTCGTGGGTTCCACCACCACCCTCATCATCACGGTGGCTAGGAGATGTTGACTACCTCGCCTGGTGTACAGGAGGTCGTGGGTTCCACCACCACCACCATCATCATCACCACGGTGGCTATGAGATGTTGACTACCTCGCCTGGTGTACAGGAGGTCGTGGGTTCCACCACCACCACCATCATCATCATCACGGTGGCTAGGAGATGTTGACTACCTCGCCTGGTGTACAGGAGGTCGTGGGTTCCACCACCATCATCACGGTGGCTAGGAGATGTTGACTACCTCGCCTGGTAGACAGGAGGTCGTGGGTTCCACCATCATCATCATCACGGTGGCTAGGAGATGTTGACTACCTCGCCTGGTGTACAGGAGGTCGTGGGTTCCACCATCATCATCACGGTGGCTAGGAGATGTTGACTACCTCGCCTGGTGTACAGGAGGTCGTGGGTTCCACCACCACCACCACCATCATCATCACGGTGGCTAGGAGATGTTGACTACCTCGCCTGGTATACAGGAGGTCGTGGGTTCCACCACCACCACCATCATCACGGTGGCTAGGAGATGTTGACTACCTCGCCAGGTGTACAGGAGGACGTGGGTTCCACCACCATCATCCTCGTCATGGTGGCTAAGAGATGTTGAGTACCTCGCCTGGTGTACAGGAGGTCGTGGGTTCCACCATCATCATCATCACGGTGGCTAGGAGATGTTGACTACCTCGCCTGGTGTACAGGAGGTCGTGGGTTCCACCACCACCATCATCATCACGGTGGCTAGGAGATGTTGACTACCTCGCCTGGTGTACAGGAGGTCGTGGGTTCCACCATCATCATCATCACGGTGGTTAGGAGATGTTGACTACCTCGCCTGGTGTGCAGGAGGTCGTGGGTTCCACCACCACAACCATCATCACGGTGGCTAGGAGATGTTGACTACCTCGCCTGGTCTACAGGAGGTCGTGGGTTCCACCACCACCATCATCATCACCACGGTGGCTATGAGATGTTGACTACCTCGCCTGGTGTACAGGAGGTCGTGGGTTCCACCATCATCATCACGGTGGCTAGGAGATGTTGACTACCTCGCCTGGTGTACAGGAGGTCGTGGGTTCCACTACCACCACCACCACCATCATCATCACGGTGGCTAGGAGATGTTGACTACCTCACTTGATGTACAAGAGGTCGTGGGTTCCACCACCACCACCACCATCATCACGGTGGCTAGGAGATGTTGACTACCTCGCCTGGTGTACAGGAGGTCGTGGGTTCCACCATCATCATCACGGTGGCTAGGAGATGTTGACTACCTCGCCTGGTGTGCAGCAGGTCGTGGGTTCCACCACCACCACCACCATCATCACGGTGGCTAGGAGATGTTGACTACCTCGCCTGGTGTACAGGAGGTCATGGGTTCCACCACCACCACCATCATCACGCTGGCTAGGAGATGTTGACTACCTCGCCTGGTCTACAGGAGGTCGTGGGTTCCACCACCACCCTCATCATCACGGTGGCTAGGAGATGTTGACTACCTCGCCTGGTGTACAGGAGGTCGTGGGTTCCACCACCACCACCATCATCATCACCACGGTGGCTATGAGATGTTGACTACCTCGCCTGGTGTACAGGAGGTCGTGGGTTCCACCACCACCACCATCATCATCATCACGGTGGCTAGGAGATGTTGACTACCTCGCCTGGTGTACAGGAGGTCGTGGGTTCCACCACCATCATCACGGTGGCTAGGAGATGTTGACTACCTCGCCTGGTAGACAGGAGGTCGTGGGTTCCACCATCATCATCATCACGGTGGCTAGGAGATGTTGACTACCTCGCCTGGTGTACAGGAGGTCGTGGGTTCCACCATCATCATCACGGTGGCTAGGAGATGTTGACTACCTCGCCTGGTGTACAGGAGGTCGTGGGTTCCACCACCACCACCACCATCATCATCACGGTGGCTAGGAGATGTTGACTACCTCGCCTGGTATGCAGGAGGTCGTGGGTTCCACCACCACCACCATCATCACGGTGGCTAGGAGATGTTGACTACCTCGCCAGGTGTACAGGAGGACGTGGGTTCCACCACCATCATCCTCGTCATGGTGGCTAAGAGATGTTGAGTACCTCGCCTGGTGTACAGGAGGTCGTGGGTTCCACCATCATCATCATCACGGTGGCTAGGAGATGTTGACTACCTCGCCTGGTGTACAGGAGGTCGTGGGTTCCACCACCACCATCATCATCACGGTGGCTAGGAGATGTTGACTACCTCGCCTGGTGTACAGGAGGTCGTGGGTTCCACCATCATCATCATCACGGTGGCTAGGAGATGTTGACTACCTCGCCTGGTGTGCAGGAGGTCGTGGGTTCCACCACCACAACCATCATCACGGTGGCTAGGAGATGTTGACTACCTCGCCTGGTAGACAGGAGGTCGTGGGTTCCACCACCACCATCATCATCACCACGGTGGCTATGAGATGTTGACTACCTCGCCTGGTGTACAGGAGGTCGTGGGTTCCACCATCATCATCACGGTGGCTAGGAGATGTTGACTACCTCGCCTGGTGTACAGGAGGTCGTGGGTTCCACTACCACCACCACCACCATCATCATCACGGTGGCTAGGAGATGTTGACTACCTCACTTGATGTACAAGAGGTCGTGGGTTCCACCACCACCACCACCATCATCACGGTGGCTAGGAGATGTTGACTACCTCGCCTGGTGTACAGGAGGTCGTGGGTTCCACCATCATCATCACGGTGGCTAGGAGATGTTGACTACCTCGCCTGGTGTGCAGCAGGTCGTGGGTTCCACCACCACCACCACCATCATCACGGTGGCTAGGAGATGTTGACTACCTCGCCTGGTAGACAGGAGGTCGTGGGTTCCACCACCACCATCATCATCACCACGGTGGCTAGGAGATGTTGACTACCTCGCCTGGTGTACAGGAGGTCGTGGGTTCCACCACCATCATCATCACGGTGGCTAGGAGATGTTGACTACCTCGCCTGGTTTACAGGAGGTTGTGGGTTCCACCACCACCACCATCATCATCACCACGGTGGCTATGAGATGTTGACTACCTCGCCTGGTGTACAGGAGGTCGTGGGTTCCACTACCACCACCACCACCATCATCATCACGGTGGCTAGGAGATGTTGACTACCTCGCCTGGTGTACAGGAGGTCGTGGGTTCCACCATCATCATCACGGTGGCTAGGGTGATGTTTACTACCTCTGCTGCTGATGAAACACTGCATGTGGAAACCGGTCCTTGACTATAAACATCTGAGGGCAGTTCCACCAGAGTTGATTAAGGCAGAGGCTGACTACGCTGCTGATGAGACACTGAAAGTCGGAACCAGCCCCAGCGTTCTGCTTGTGCTGAACCGGTCCCGCCGATCAGACAGCCTCTTCCAGAATCTGGGGGCCCGTGCCGCTGATGGGATGGTTGTGGAGAGCGATAGTGTAGTGGTTAGCGCTACGCTGCGCTATGAACCTGGCGACCCGGGTTCGATTCCCGCTCACGGCCAACACCTGTGACGATTATCTGAACCGGTCTCGGGCCTCCCCTAGGTCGACTCAGCCTCAAATGAGTTACCTGGTGCGGTGTGGTAAGCATCGCCACTGGGGAGACAAAGGCGGTCGGGCGTGGTGCTGGCCACCCACCCCCTCGTGTGCCGTTCCGGCCTTCAAAGGCGCTCGCTAACAGCACTTGCCCCAACAGTCTGTTAAGGCTATACGGGGGATCTTTGTCGTTGTACATATATGTGTTCGATACTCCATGGTTCTTTCGGCGAAGTGACGTCGGTATAAAATAAAATAAGTCACCGAAAAGAACGAATGGCTAAGTATCCCTGCAGTCGCAAAAACCTCAAATGTAGATTATGATGTGTTCGATCTGATGGTCCCGGTGCACGATAATGATTGTTTATTAGGGTTAAAGTTAAGGGGACAGGGAAAACACTCAGAAGTTTATCTCTCGTTGCTCATTAACAAACACGGTCGCAAATGTGGACAGTTTGAAATGCGCGTGTGTGTGTGTGTAAAATATGTGTGTGTGTGTACACTGTGTGTGTGTGTACACTGTGTGTGTGAATACTGTGTGTGTACACGTGTGTGTGTGTACACCGTGTGTGTGTACACTGTGTGTGTGTATACTGTGTGTGTGTACACGTGTGTGTGTACACTGTGTGTGTATAAAATATGTGTGTGTGCACGTGTGTGTACACTATGTGTGTACACGTGTGTGTGTGTGTGTACACTGTGTGTGTACACGTGTGTGTGTGCACGTGTGTGTGTACACGTGTGTGTGTGTGCACGTGTGTGTGTGTACCTTGTGTGTGTGTGCACGTGTGTGTGTGTACACTGTGTGTGTGTGCACGTGTGTGTGTGTACACTGTGTGTGTAAAATGTGTGTGTGTGTGCACGTGTGTGTGTGTGCACGTGTGTGTGTGTACACTGTGTGTGTGTGTGTGTACACTGTGTGTGTGTACACTGTGTGTGTGTAAAATATGTGTGTGTGTGTGTACGTGTGTGTGTGTGTACGTGTGTGTGTGTACACTGTGTGTACACGTGTGTGTGTGTGTGTGCCTGTGTGTGTGCGCACGTGTGTGTGTGTGTACACTGTGTGTGTGTACACTGTGTGTGTAAAATATGTGTGTGTGCACGTGTGTGTGTGTACACTGTGTGTGTACACGTGTGTGTGTGTGTGTACACTGTGTGTACACTGTGTGTGTGTACACTGTGTGTGTGTAAAATATGTGTGTGTGTGTACACGTGTGTGTGTGTACACTGTGTGTGTACACGTGTGTGTGTGTACACACGGGTGTGTGTGTGTACACGTTTGTGTACACGTGTGTGTGTGTGTGTACACTATGTTTGTACACTGCGTGTGTACACACGTGTGTGTGTGTGTGTACACGTGTGTGTGTGTATGTGGGGAGCGGTGGTGTAGCGGTTAGCACGCTGCGCTATGAACCTGGCGACCCGGGTTCGATTCCCGCTCACGGCCAACACCAGTGACGATTATCTGTACCGGTCCCGGGCCTCCCCTAGGGCGACTCAGCCTCAAATGAGTTACCTGGTGCGGTGTGCAGTAAACATCGCCACTGGGGAGACAAAGGCGGTCGGGCGTGGTGCTGGCCACCCACCCCCTCGTGTACCGTTACCGGCTTTCATAGGTGGTGCTGCTCGCTAACAGCACTTGCCCCTACAGTCTGCTAAGGCTACACGGGGGATCTTTGTCTTTGTTGTGTGTGTCGCTACCCACCCCCCACAACTCCCACGTTATGCACGCCGATGATTTGGTAAGGGACCGTGCATACATGACGTCAAACACCTGGGCGAGGGTGGAGGGGGGGTCAGACATTTGTGACGATGTGTGACAAGGGGAGGGAGGAGAGGGGTTTTGGAAATGTGACGTCACATCAAAACGCGCAACTTTAAATAAATACGGACAACACGTTTCTATCTTCTTTGGTTCTTTCGGTAAAGTCACCATAAAATAATAAATTGATGTAATAAAATAGCACAATAAAAATTCTCACGACGTTTCGGCCACAACACAAGCGGCCTTCATCAGGTGAAGGGACGAGACTGTCTGGAGGACAGCACTGGAGCGAACAAAGCCACGCTGAGATCGCGACCTTTAAGCTGTGTGAGAAGAAACAGAGCGCCTTGACAAAGGAATTAGCGTAGAATTTAGCATTGAAACAGCTGTGGGATTAGCTTGTGACTGGTCACAGAAATGGCTATGTTAAAATCAAAGCCTACACATCCACAGAGGCAGCTAGTACAAATCAAACAGGATAATTTAGCATTGAAATAGATGAGGGATTAGCTGGTGACTGGTCACAGAAATAGCTATGTTAAAGTCAAAGCCTACACATCCACAGAGGCACCTAGTACATATCAAACAGGAGAATTTAGCATTGAAATAGCTGTGGGATTAGCTTGTGACTGGTCACAGAAATGGCTATGTTAAAGTCAAAGCCTACACATCCACAGAGGCACCTAGTACACATCAAACAGGAGAATTTAGCATTGAAATAGCTGAGTGATTAGCTTGTGACTGGTCACAGAAATGGCTATGTTAAAGTCAAAGCCTACACATCCACAGAGGCACCTAGTACATATCAAACAGGAGAATTTAGGATTGAAATAGCTGAGGAATTAGCTTGTGACTGGTCACATAAATAGCTATCTTAAAGTCAAAGCCTACACATCCACAGAGGCACCTAGTACATATCAAACAGGAGAATTTAGCATTGAAATAGCTGAGGGATTAGCTTGTGACTGGTCACATAAATAGCTATGATAAAGTCAAAGCCTACACATCCACAGAGGCACCTAGCACATATCAAACAGGAGAATTTAGCATTGAAATAGCTGAGGGATTAGCTTGTGACTGGTCACAGAAATGGCTATGTTGAAGTCAAAGCCTACACATCCACAGAGGCACCTAGTACAAATCAAACAGGAGAATTTAGCATTGAAATAGCTGAGGGATTAGCTTGCGACTGGTCACAGAAATGGCTATGTTAAAGTCAAAGCCTACACATCCACAGAGGCACCTAGTACAAATCAAACAGGAGAATTTAGCATTGAAATAGCTGAGGGATTAGCTTGTGACTGGTCACAGAAATAGCTATGTTAAAGTCAAAGCCTACACATCAACAGAGGCACCTAGTACATATCAAACAGGAGAATTTAGCATTGAAATAGCTGAGTGATTAGCTTGTGACTGGTCACAGAAATAGCTATGTTAAAGTCAAAGCCTACACATCCACAGAGGCACCTAGTACAAATCAAACAGGAGAATTTAGCATTGAAATAGCTGAGGGATTAGCTTGTGACTGGTCACAGAAATGGCTATGTTAAAGTCAAAGCCTACACATCCACAGAGGCACCTAGTACAAATCAAACAGGAGAATTTAGCATTGAAATAGCTGAGGGATTAGCTTGTGACTGGTCACAGAAATGGCTATGTTAAAGTCAAAGCCTACACATCCACAGAGGCACCTAGTACAAATCAAACAGGATAATTTAGCATTGAAATAGCTGAGGGATTAGCTTGTGACTGGTCACAGAAATAGCTATGTTAAAGTCAAAGCCTACACATCCACAGAGGCACCTAGTACAAATCAAACAGGATAATTTAGCATTGAAATAGCTGAGGGATTAGCTTGTGACTGGTCACAGAAATGGCTATGTTAAAGTCAAAGCCTACACATCCACAGAGGCACCTAGTACAAATCAAACAGGAGAATTTAGCATTGAAATAGCTGAGTGATTTATTATTTTATTCTCATTCTACATGGTGACTTTACCGAAAGAACCAAAGAATATTAATCACTGCAGTCACAAAAGCTTGAAATCGAAACACGTTTCTACTTAATTAAATAGTCTTTTTTAATAAATGTTTTCTACCTACAACATCAGAGTGTAAGCAGCACGTTAAATACGCGACTACAATGTGACAATAGTTTAAAGCGATTTTAAGCGTGTTTTTTTGCGGGGGGAGGGGCAGAGCTTTGTGACGTCATATTTGAGGGGGGGGTCTGATTTTCTGTGACGAGCGGGGGGGGGGGTCAAAAATCGTCCAAAATCGCGTGACGTCATTTATCGACGGCCCATAATTTCCGCTCACTCAGAGGAGGAGTTGGAGACGCTGCTGCTGAGACTGGAGCGTGCCACTAAGAGGTGGGGCCTTACCATGAGCCCCACCAAAACTAAGCACCTGCCTGGGTATTTTGTACCATCGGACACTCCACCCCCACAACTCCCAATCGGTGATGGGGCAGTTGTGGAGAGAGTGGAGAGTTTCCCATACCTGGGCAGTGTGCTTATGACCGGCTCCGGTTTAACAGCAGAAGTCTGGCTCAGAATCAGTCGAGCGGCAATATCTTTTCATCGGTTGCGTAACGCTGTGTGGAAGCTACCTGGTCTGTCGCTCCACACTAAGCTTCAGGTCTTCTCGGCCACGGTCATTCCCTCCCTTCTCTACGCTTGCGAAACGTGGACCCCCCCCTAATGGAACATCTTCGCCGGTTAGAAACATTTAGGCAGGCCTGCCTACGATCCATCCTGGGTTTAACCAGAGTGGATTGTGTGAGGAGCTCACAAATCCTTGAAAGATCTGGGCAAGGTCCCATCGGTGAGCTCCTCCGGCGGGCAAGGCTGCGATGGCTGGGTCATGTAGCCCGCATGCCCAGCCACCGCATGCCGAAACAGTTTTTGTTCGGCCGTATCGAGGGGGCTAAACGGGCGCGGCACGGGCTAGAGAAGAGATGGAGTGATGTGGTACAGGAGGACGTGGAGCTGAGTGGACTTGCCGATGACTGGTACCAGCAGTGTCAAGATCGGCCTCTTTGGAGGAGGAGGCTCGTGAAGGACGCTACTGGGCAGTTGGAGGTAGTCGCCCTCCAACAACAACGGAGGGCGGAGGAGCGACGCTCACAACAACGAGCGGAGCGCCGGGTAGCTAAAGCACAGCAGGTTGGCACAGTAGGGGGCACAGGTGGTGCATCAGCCAGTCATCTCAGTCAGTCGACCCGTGGCACCTGCTGGGTCTGCCCCGTGACCTCCTGCCAGCGGGCGTTCGACACTCCACGTGGCCTCAAGGTGCACATGGCCTGGCACAAGCGTCGTGGTGACGTCACCGCCACTTAGTGGCGAATGGCGGTTGCTGTTGTGTGTGTGTCTATGTGTGTGTGTGTCTACACGTGTGTGTGTGTGTGTCTACACGTGTGTGTGTGTGTGTCTCTAAACGTGTGTGTGTGTCTACACGTGTGTGTGTGTGTGTGTCTAAACGTGTGTGTGTGTCTACACGTGTGTGTGTGTCTACACGTGTGTGTGTTCAGGTGTGCGTGTGTGTGTGTCTACACGTGTGTGTGTGTCTACACGTGTGTGTGTGTGTGTTCAGGTGTGTGTGTGTCTACACGTGTGTGTGTGTGTCTACACGTGTGTGTGTCTACACGTGTGTGTGTGTCTACACGTGTGTGTGTGTGTCTACACGTGTGTGTGTCCACACGTGTGTGTGTGTGTCTACACGTGTGTGTGTGTGTCTACACGTGTGTGTGTGTCTCTAAACGTGTGTGTGTCTACACGTGTGTGTGTGTGTCTAAACGTGTGTGTGTGTGTCTACACGTGTGTGTGTGTGTCTACACGTGTGTGTGTGTGTTCAGGTGTGCGTGTGTGTGTGTCTACACGTGTGTGTGTGTCTACACGTGTGTGTGTGTGTTCAGGTGTGTGTGTGTCTACACGTGTGTGTGTGTGTGTGTCTACACGTGTGTGTGTGTCTACACGTGTGTGTGTGTGTCTACACGTGTGTGTGTGTGTGTGTGTCTACACGTGTGTGTGTGTGTCTACACGTGTGTGTGTGTGTGTACACGTGTGTGTGTGTGTGTCTACACGTGTGTGTGTGTGTCTACACGTGTGTCTACACGTGTGTGTGTGTCTACACGTGTGTCTACACGTGTGTGTGTATACACGTGTGTGTGTACACGTGTGTGTGTACACGTGTGTGTGTGTGTACATGTGTGTGTGTGTCTACACGTGTGTGTGTGTGTGTCTACACGTGTGTGTGTGTGTCTACACGTGTGTGTGTGTGTACACGTGTGTGTGTGTCTACACGTGTGTGTGTGTGTGTGTATACACGTGTGTGTGTATACACGTGTGTGTATACACGTGTGTGTGTACACGTGTGTGTGTACACGTGTGTGTGTGTGTGTCTACACGTGTGTGTGTGTGTACATGTGTGTGTGTCTACACGTGTGTGTGTGTGTGTCTACACGTGTGTCTACACGTGTGTCTACACGTGTGTGTGTGTACACGTGTGTGTGTGTGTGTACACGTATGTGTGTGTACACCTGTGTGTGTCTACACGTGTGTGTGTGTGTCTACACGTGTGTGTGTGTGTCTACACGTGTGTTTGTTACGTATGTACACGTGTGTGTGTGTCTACACGTGTGTCTACACGTGTGTGTGTATACACGTGTGTGTGTACACGTGTGTGTGTACACGTGTGTGTGTACACGTGTGTGTGTGTGTACATGTGTGTGTGTGTCTACACGTGTGTGTGTGTGTGTCTACACGTGTGTGTGTGTGTCTACACGTGTGTGTGTGTGTGTCTACACGTGTGTGTGTGTCTACACGTGTGTGTGTGTGTGTATACACGTGTGTGTGTATACACGTGTGTGTGTATACACGTGTGTGTGTACACGTGTGTGTGTACACGTGTGTGTGTGTGTCTACACGTGTGTGTGTGTGTACATGTGTGTGTGTCTACACGTGTGTGTGTGTGTCTACACGTGTGTCTACACGTGTGTGTCTACACGTGTGTGTGTGTACACGTGTGTGTGTGTACACGTGTGTGTGTGTACACGTATGTGTGTGTACACGTGTGTGTGTGTGTGTACACGTATGTGTGTGTGTACACCTGTGTGTGTCTACACGTGTGTGTGTGCACGTGTGTGTGTGTGTCACGTGACGATCTGAACTGGTCTCGGGACTCCTCACACACTCATCCCCCCTAGGCCGACTCAGCCTCAAACGAGTCACTCGTGAGTAAGCCGCGCGTCGTTTAAACATCGCCACTGAGTGTCTGGGGGAGGGGGGAGGGAGAGACAAAGGCGGCCGGGATCGGGGAGGGTCCTGGCCACCCCCCCCCCCCCGTCGTGTGCCATCAGTGGCGACCTTCAGGAGCCACCCCCGCTCGCGATCAGCACTTGCCCCTGCAGCCTGTTCGAGGCTACTCGGGGGCCCTTTGTCACTACTTTTGTGATTCTCGTGCCACCGATTGAGGCCCCACCCTCCGCCTCCCCCCCCCCCCCTCTCTCTCTGTGGGGGGGGGGGGGTCAGCTGTCTGGCTGCCTGTATAAGGCTGTGGTCAGCTGTCTGGCTGCCTGTGTACGGCTGTGGTGAGCTGTCTGGCTGTGTAAGGCTGTGGTCAGCTGTCTGTCTGTGTAAGGCTGTGGTCAGCTGTCTGGCTGTGTAAGGCTGTGATCAGCTGTCTGCCTGTGGTTAGCTGTCTGCCTGTGGTCAGCTGTCTTGCTGTGTATGGCTGTGATCACCTGTCTGCCTGTGGTTAGCTGTCTGCCTGTGGACAGCTGTCTGCCTGTGTAAGGCTGTCTGCCTGTGGTCAGCTGTCTGCCTGTGTAAGGCTGTCTGCCTGTGGTCAGCTGTCTGGCTGTGTAAGGCTGTGTTCATCTGTCTTGCTGTGTATGGCTGTGGTCAGCTGTTTGCCTGTGTAAGGCTGTCTGCCTGTGGTCAGCTGTCTTGCTGTGTATGGCTGTGGTCAGGCTGTCTGCCTGTGTAAGGCTGTCTGCCTGTGGTCACCTGTCTGGCTGTGTAAGGCTGTGTTCATCTGTCTGGCTGTGTTCATCTGTCTGGCTGTGTTCATCATCTGTCTGGCTGTGTTCATCTGTCTGGCTGTGTTCAGCTGTCTGGCTGTGTGGCTTTGAGCGGCTGTGTCTGCTGTGTGTCTCTGGTTGTGTGTGTGATTGGCGGTGTGTGTGTGGCTCTGACTGTTTGTGTCTGGCTGTGTGTGTGTGTTACTGTGTGTGTGTGTGTCCCTGACTGTGTGTGCGACTATGTGTGTGACTGTGCGTGTGTGTGTGACTGTGTGTGACTGTGTGTGACTGTGTATGTGTGTGGCTGTGTGTGTGTGTGGCTGTGTGTGTGTGACTGTGTTTGTGTAGCTGTGTGTGTGTGGCTGTGTGTGTGTGGCTGTGTGTGTGATTGTGTGTGTATCTGGCTGTGTGTATCTGTGTGTCTGTGTGTGTCTGTGTGTGTGTGGCTATGTGTGTGTGACTGTGTGTCTGTGTGTGTGTCTGTGTGTATCTGGCTGTGTGTGTGTGGCTGCGTGTGTGATTGTATGTGTGGCTATGTCTGTGTATTTGTGGCTGTGTGTGTGTGACTGTGTGTGTCTGTGTGTGTGTGTGGCTGTGTGTGTGTGGCTGTGTGTGTGTGGCTGTGTGTGTGTGACTTTGTGTGTATCTGGCTGTGTGTGTGTGTGGCTGCGTGTGTGTGTCTGTGTGTGTGACTGTGTGTCTGTGTGTATCTGGTTGTGTGCGTGTGTGTGTGGCTGTGTGTGTGTGGCTGCGTGTGTGTGTCTGTGTGTGTGACTGTGGGTCTGTGTGTGTGTCTGTGTGTAGCTGGCTGTGTGTGTGTGGCTGAGTGCGTGTGGCTGTGTGTGTGTGACTGTGTGTGTGTGACTGTGTGTCTGTGTGTATCTGGCTGTGTGTGTGTGTGGCTGCGTGTGTGTGGCTGTGTGTGTGTGACTGTGTGTGTGTGACTGTGTGTCTGTGTGTGTCTGTGTGTATCTGGCTGTGTGTGGGTGTGGCTGCGTGTGTGTGACTGTGTGTGTGGCTGTGTCTGTGTGTGTGTGGCTGTGTGTATCTGGCTGTCTGCCTGTGTAAGGTTGTCTGCCTTTGGTCACCTGTCTGGCTGTGTAAGGCTGTGGTCAGGCTGTCTAGCTGCCTGTATGTGGCTGTGGTCAGGCTGTCTGTCTGTATAAGGCTGTGTTTATCTGTCTGGCTGTGTTAATCTGCCTGGCTGTGTTCAGCTGTCTGGCTGTGTGGCTTTGAGCAGCTGTGTCTGCTGTGTGTCTCTGGTTGTGTGTGTGATTGGCTGTGTGTGTGTCTCTCTGACTGTGTGTGTCTGGCTGTGTGTGACTGTGTGTGTGTGTGTCCCTGACTGTGTGTGTGTGTGTGTGACTGTGTGTGTGACTGTGCGTGTGTGTGTGTGTGACTGTGTGTGTGACTGTGTGTGTGTGGCTGTGTGTGTGTGACTGTGTGTGTGTGACTGTGTGTGTGTGGCTGTGTGTGTGTGTGGCTGTGTGTGTGACTGTGTGTGTGGCTGTGTGTGTGACTGTGTGTGTGTCTGTGTGTGTGTGTGCGTGTCTGTGTGCGTGTCTGTGTGCGTGGCTGCGTGTGTGTGGCTGTGTGTGTGAGTGTGTGTGTTTGACTGTGTGTGTGTGGCTGTGTGTGTGACTGTGTGTCTGTGACTGTGTGTGTGTCTGTGTGTGTGCGTGTCTGTGTACGTGGCTGTGTGTGTGTGTGGCTGTGTGTGGCTTCGTGTGTCTGTGTGTGTCTGTGTGTGTGACTGTCTGTGTGTGTGTGTCTGCGTGTGTGTGTCTGTGTGTGTGTGTCTGTGTGTGTCTGCGTGTGTGTGTCTGTGTGTGACTGTGTGTGTGGCTGTGTGTGTGTGTCTGCGTGTGTGGCTGTGTGTGTGTGTGTGGCTGTGTGTGTGTGGCTGTGTGTGTCTGTGTGTGTGTGTGGCTTCGTGTGCGCTCCCTCTAGAAATTCTCTCGCGATGCAATCTCGCTCAGCCACCACGACGATCCCCTCCCTCCTGCTGCTGCTGGTCTCGCTGACGCTCATGGCCAGCGAGATGGCAGAGGTTCGGGGTAAGTCGATCCGTCAAATCCGATGTGAGTGGGGGGTGGTGGAAATTTTATTTTTTTAAAATATTCCCCTACCCACCCTTCCCAGCGGAATTTTTCCGGGCTCCCCACGTGATCGAGAGGCGTTGTTTGCGTTGTGGTATTTATTAATCGGGGGTTTTCCCCTTTCTTTTTTCCTGGCAACAAACTGAAACTTTTTTTATTTACAAGGATTCATGTCGCTGCATTAACCACAATACCTGCAGTCAAAATGCAAAACACAAAAACAACACACACTATGCTATAATATCTGTGATGCATTGTCCTTGAAGCTGATTGGTCCACACCAAGGGACGGCTTTCTTTTGAGCCTCGACCCAATTGGTGCTCGACCACGTGACGCGAAAAGACCAATCAGTTTCAAGGACAATGCATCATCATAAATTATCATAGTGTGTGTTGTTTTTGTGTTTTGCATTTTGACTGCAGGTATTGTGGTTAATGCAGTAGGCATGAATCCTTGCAAAAATAAAGGTTTCAGGTTTGTTGCCAGAAAAAAGGGGGAAAACCCCGATTATTATTATTATTACATTTTGGTACTGGCAAAAGGAGGTCTAATGATGTAGAATTCAATTTTGATTTAAAGCTTTCGTGACTGCAGTAATTCATATTCTTAGTTCTTTCGGTAAAGTCACGTTGAAGAGAAACAACAAAATAACAAAATATATATAAAACAATAAAAAATTCTCACGACGTTTCGACCATAACTCAAACGGTCATCATCAGGTGTGTCGGTTTGCATAAATTTATTTTGAAAACGGCATATTTATTTATATATATAAAAATAACGTTTGCGTCACGCGCAACGATGGCAGTTTGCCAGGACTAGTCCATCTATTTTTTGAAAAGAGGAGGGGGGAGACGAAATTTGTTTTTATGTAAGCTGTCTGAAAGGCACTGTAAGCGTGAACAATCAATCAAGAACTGAAATGATTTATCAAATCTTTCCAATGATTGCTAAGATAGAATCCATCTTCTCGGTTGAAATTGTCTCTGTGTTTGTATATGTGGATAGCCTCATGAACGAATCTCTCATGGAAGCCAGATGGCTTACAAAGAACCTCCGTCTTGGAAAAGTCAATGGCATGTGAGCCTACTGAATTAGAACAATGATCTGCTACGGCCGAGGTGTTGGTCCTACCGTGTTTAAGGTCTGCTTTATGTTCACGAATGCGGTCCGAGATATGGCGTTTGGTTTCTCCAATGTAACTACTACCACAGAGGCAACTTAGTTTGTAGACACCAGGGTATTGTATGTCCGGAATCACATCTTTTACAGACGGAACCAGATCACGGATTTTATGTAATGTGTTGAAACGGACCTGGATCTTGTGTTTATTCAAGATTTTGGAGATCTTTTTTGTGATCCCAGCAATGTAGGGTAAAGTGATGGTTTTGAAAGGCTCCTCAAGAGGGTTCTTCTTCATGGTTTGAGTGATAGCTTTGCGGATTGTATAGTCGGAGTAACCATTAGCCCTAAGAGCTTGGTGTACGTGCTTGAGTTCACTGCTTATGTGTTCCTGGTCGGATATGCATTGGGCTCTATGATACAGAGTCTTGATGAGAGAATTCTTCTGTGATGGATGGTGGTGGGAATCCGGTTTCAGATAAGCATCCGTATGGGTAGCTTTCCTGTAGACAGAGTGGCTCATTGAACCATCAGGTCTCTTTTTAATTAGGACATCCAAAAAAGGTATCTTGCCATCTATTTCGACTTCCATGGTAAATCTGATGGCTGGGTGTATGGAATTGATGTGGTCGAAGAATTTGTCTAGAGCAGGCCGGCCATGTGGCCAGATGACAAAAGTGTCATCCACGTACCTCTTCCATAAGGTTGGGCGCAGAGTGGCAGTCTGGATGGCGTCAGTCTCAAATTTCTCCATGAAAATGTTAGCTATAACTGGAGAAAGGGGGGAGCCCATTGGGGTGCCCTCAGTTTGTTTGTAGAAAGTTCCATTCCAAGTGAAGTATGTATTGGTTAAACAGTGTCTCACCAGGGGGGGTACCTCAGTGTTTAGTCCTTGATGAACCAAGTCTTCAATGATTGCAATGGTGTCAGGTACAGGAACCTTGGTGAATAAGGAAACTACATCAAAACTGACAAGCAGGTCGTCTGGGGACAGGGAAATACCCTTGATTGTTGATACCAGGTGAGTAGAATTTTGTACCGCAGAGGTGGTCTTTCCAGTGAAAGGACGCAGGATTTCAGACAAAAAACGAGCTAGTTTGTAGGTGGGGGAGCTGATAGTAGAGACTATGGGACGAAGAGGTGTATCAACTTTATGTATTTTTGGTAAGCCGTATAATCTTGGTGGCCTGGCAGCAGAAGGTTTCAACGAAAACTGTTTAGATTGATCAATTAATGTGGTTGAATCAGAAATTATTTTGTTGGTTTGTGTGACGAGGCTGTTGGTGGGATCTCTTTTTATTTTTGTATAACTACCATCGTCGAGTAATTCTTTAATTTTGTTGTTGTATTCTATTTTATCCATGATAACAGTAGCATTGCCTTTGTCAGCTGAGAGAACTACAATATCATTCCTCTTTTTTAATTTATATAATTCAAAACGCTCATCTTTGCTGAGGTTGCTAGCTGGCATCTTAGCGTTTTTGAGGGTTGCAGCGATTTCAGATCTTGCTACGTCTGCAGCGATGTGACCCAGGCCCCTGAGAGCAACGTCTACTTGGGCAATTATATCATTAACTGGTATGTGTTTAGGTGTGACTGCAAAGTTTAGACCTTTAGCTAAAACGGATTTCAGACCATCGGAAATAGAACTGTTACTGCGATTAATTACGACTTTATTAACGTCTAACTTTTTGGTGTGTGGGTCCGGTCTTTTGTTTAAGAGGAGGTTAAATTTGGAAATCAGGTTTTCCTTACATTTGGTCGACATCGTAGCAGCTGAAGAGGCAGTCATATAGTCTACATGTTCCCAATCCGATGTGGACATTATTGCCGTCAATGATAAGTGTGATTTGTAGAGTGTCTTGTCTAACTGATCTAGTTCTGTGCGTATAAGTCTGATTTTTTCTGAGATAAGAGCTAAGCTACTGTAACTTCTTCTAATGCGAAACGAATTCTTTTCAAAACTAGCTTAGCTCTTATCTCAGAAAAAATCAGACTTATACGCACAGAACTAGATCAGTTAGACAAGACACTCTACAAATCACACTTATCTTTGACGGCAATAATGTCCACATCGGATTGGGAACATGTAGACTATATGACTGCCTCTTCAGCTGCTACGATGTCGACCAAATGTAAGGAAAACCTGATTTCCAAATTTAACCTCCTCTTAAACAAAAGACCGGACCCACACACCAAAAAGTTAGACGTTAATAAAGTCGTAATTAATCGCAGTAACAGTTCTATTTCCGATGGTCTGAAATCCGTTTTAGCTAAAGGTCTAAACTTTGCAGTCACACCTAAACACATACCAGTTAATGATATAATTGCCCAAGTAGACGTTGCTCTCAGGGGCCTGGGTCACATCGCTGCAGACGTAGCAAGATCTGAAATCGCTGCAACCCTCAAAAACGCTAAGATGCCAGCTAGCAACCTCAGCAAAGATGAGCGTTTTGAATTATATAAATTAAAAAAGAGGAATGATATTGTAGTTCTCTCAGCTGACAAAGGCAATGCTACTGTTATCATGGATAAAATAGAATACAACAACAAAATTAAAGAATTACTCGACGATGGTAGTTATACAAAAATAAAAAGAGATCCCACCAACAGCCTCGTCACACAAACCAACAAAATAATTTCTGATTCAACCACATTAATTGATCAATCTAAACAGTTTTCGTTGAAACCTTCTGCTGCCAGGCCACCAAGATTATACGGCTTACCAAAAATACATAAAGTTGATACACCTCTTCGTCCCATAGTCTCTACTATCAGCTCCCCCACCTACAAACTAGCTCGTTTTTTGTCTGAAATCCTGCGTCCTTTCACTGGAAAGACCACCTCTGCGGTACAAAATTCTACTCACCTGGTATCAACAATCAAGGGTATTTCCCTGTCCCCAGACGACCTGCTTGTCAGTTTTGATGTAGTTTCCTTATTCACCAAGGTTCCTGTACCTGACACCATTGCAATCATTGAAGACTTGGTTCATCAAGGACTAAACACTGAGGTACCCCCCCTGGTGAGACACTGTTTAACCAATACATACTTCACTTGGAATGGAACTTTCTACAAACAAACTGAGGGCACCCCAATGGGCTCCCCCCTTTCTCCAGTTATAGCTAACATTTTCATGGAGAAATTTGAGACTGACGCCATCCAGACTGCCACTCTGCGCCCAACCTTATGGAAGAGGTACGTGGATGACACTTTTGTCATCTGGCCACATGGCCGGCCTGCTCTAGACAAATTCTTCGACCACATCAATTCCATACACCCAGCCATCAGATTTACCATGGAAGTCGAAATAGATGGCAAGATACCTTTTTTGGATGTCCTAATTAAAAAGAGACCTGATGGTTCAATGAGCCACTCTGTCTACAGGAAAGCTACCCATACGGATGCTTATCTGAAACCGGATTCCCACCACCATCCATCACAGAAGAATTCTCTCATCAAGACTCTGTATCATAGAGCCCAATGCATATCCGACCAGGAACACATAAGCAGTGAACTCAAGCACGTACACCAAGCTCTTAGGGCTAATGGTTACTCCGACTATACAATCCGCAAAGCTATCACTCAAACCATGAAGAAGAACCCTCTTGAGGAGCCTTTCAAAACCATCACTTTACCCTACATTGCTGGGATCACAAAAAAGATCTCCAAAATCTTGAATAAACACAAGATCCAGGTCCGTTTCAACACATTACATAAAATCCGTGATCTGGTTCCGTCTGTAAAAGATGTGATTCCGGACATACAATACCCTGGTGTCTACAAACTAAGTTGCCTCTGTGGTAGTAGTTACATTGGAGAAACCAAACGCCATATCTCGGACCGCATTCGTGAACATAAAGCAGACCTTAAACACGGTAGGACCAACACCTCGGCCGTAGCAGATCATTGTTCTAATTCAGTAGGCTCACATGCCATTGACTTTTCCAAGACGGAGGTTCTTTGTAAGCCATCTGGCTTCCATGAGAGATTCGTTCATGAGGCTATCCACATATACAAACACAGAGACAATTTCAACCGAGAAGATGGATTCTATCTTAGCAATCATTGGAAAGATTTGATAAATCATTTCAGTTCTTGATTGATTGTTCACGCTTACAGTGCCTTTCAGACAGCTTACATAAAAACAAATTTCGTCTCCCCCCTCCTCTTTTCAAAAAATAGATGGACTAGTCCTGGCAAACTGCCATCGTTGCGCGTGACGCAAACGTTATTTTTATATATATAAATAAATATGCCGTTTTCAAAATAAATTTATGCAAACCGACACACCTGATGATGACCGTTTGAGTTATGGTCGAAACGTCGTGAGAATTTTTTATTGTTTTATATATATTTTGTTATTTTGTTGTTTCTCTTCAACGTGACTTTACCGAAAGAACTAAGAAGATGTAGAATTCATTCATGTTTAATCTCGTGTCGTTAAACCCTCCACCACACGACGCAGCCTAAGCGATAAGGGGATGGGGGTGTGGGTGGGTTGTCACGTCAGCAGCAGCAGCAGCAACACGTGGCGACAATTCGTATCTAATGAGAGCAATAAGCCCGTTGTGCGTGTTATTTGACATCTATTTAAGACCGCGTCGTTCGTGAAGCCTTCAGTAGCTGTACCGGAGGAATTTCCATCTGGTACATATTTTCTGTGCTTGTTCTACAGCAGAGGTGTAGGGAATTCCAACAAGACCTACACCTCTGCTTTATTGACCTGGTCAAGGCCTATGATACCATCAGTAGGCCTGGACTCTGGGTGGTTCTTCGTGCTTTCGGAGTCCCTGACCCTCTGCTCACGATCATTTAAGGACCTTCGTGATGGTGAGCGGGCCCGGGTAAAACTACGTGGCCGGGAGTCGGAGCCATTCCCTGTACACCTTGGGGTGCGAAAGGGAGGTCCTCTGGCTCCCACATTATTTAACATCTATTTTGACCACGTAGTTCGTGAAGCCTTCAATAGCTGTACCGGAGGAATTTCCATCTGGTACAGATATAATGGGAGGCTGATCGATGCCCGGGTGCGGTCAAGGGATGGCTCCCTATTGCTCAACCACGTTATGTATGCTGATGACTTGGTAATAGCTGCTCACTCAGAAGGAGGAGTTGGAGACGCTGCTGCTGAGACTGGAGCGTGCCACTAAGAGTTGGGGCCTTACCATCAGCCCCACCAAAACTAAGCACCTGCCTGGGTATTTTGTACCATCGGACACTCCAACACCCCCACAACTCCCAATCGGTGATGGGGCAGTTGCGGAGAGAGTGGAGAGTTTCCCATAACTGGGCAGTGTGTTTATGACCGGCTCCAGTTTAACAGCAGAGGTCTCACTCCGAATCAGTCGAGCGGCAATATCTTTTCATCGGTTGCGTAACACTGTGTGGAAGCTACCTGGTCTGTTGCTCTGCACTAAGCTTCAGGTCTTCTCGGCCACGGTCATTCCCTCCTTTCTCTACTCTTGCGAAACGTGGACCGCCCTAATGGAACATCTTCGCCGGTTAGAAACATTTAGGCTGGCCTGCCTACGATCCATCCTGGGTTTAACCAGGCTGGATTGTGTGAGGAGCTCACAAATCCTTGAAAGATCTGGGCAAGGTCCCATCGGTGAGCTCCGCCGGCAGGCAATGCTGCGTTGGCTGGGTCATGTAGCCGGCATGCCCAGTCACCGCATGCCCAAACAGCTTTTGTTCGGCCGGATCGAGGGGGCTAAACGGGCGCGGCACGGGCTAGAGAAGAGATGGAGTGATGTGGTACAGGAGGACGTGGAGCTGAGTGAACTTGCCGATGGCTGGTACCAGCGGTGTCAAGATCGGCCTCTGTGGAGGAGGCTCGTGAAGGACGCTACTGGGCAGTTGGAGGCAGTCGCCCTCCAACAACGACGGAGGGCGGAGGAGCGACGCTCAGAACAACGAGCGGAGCGCCGGGTGGCTAAAGCACAGCAGGTTGGCACAGTAGGGGGCACAGGTGGTGCATCAGCCACAGCCATCTCGGTCGTCTCAGTCAGTCGACCCGTGGCACCTGCTGGGTCTGCCATCGTGACCTCGTGCCAGCGGGCGTTCGACACTTCATGTGGCCTCAGGGTGCACATAGCCTGGCACAAGCGTCGTGGTGACGTCACCGCCACTTAGTGGCGAATGGCGGTTGTTGTTGTTGTGTCTGAGACAGTGAGTAACGGTAGTGTAGCGGTTAGCGCTACGCTGCGCTATGAACCTGGCGACCCGGGTTCGATTCCCGCTCACGGCCAACACCAGTGACGATTATCTGAACCAGGACCTGGGCCTCCCCTAGGTCGACTCAGCCTCAAATGAGTACCTGGTGCGGTGTGTAAACATTGCCGCTAGGGAGACAAAGGCGGCCAGGCGTGGTGCTGGCCACCCACCCCCTCGTGCGCCGTGCCGGCCTTCATAGGTGGTGCTGCTCGCTAACAGCACTTGCCCCTGCAGTCTGTAAAGGCTACACGGGGGGTCTTTGCATTTGCGCGATCCGACCCCGAAAACCCCTCAAGGGTGAAGAGTTTAGTCTCACAAGTCCTGGCCCAGTGTGAGACTCTACGTCTACACACGGCAGTGATGGTGGTGGTGATGGTGGTGGTGGTGATAGTCGTGGTGGTGATGGTGGTGGTGATGGTGGTGATGGTGGTGGTGATGGTGATGATGGTGGTGATGGTGATGGTGGTGGTGATGATGGTGGTGATGGTGGTGGTGGTGGTGATGATGGTGGTGATGGTGATGGTGGTGGTGATGGTGGTGGTGGTGATGATGGTGGTGATGGTGGTGGTGGTGATGATGGTGGTGATGGTGATGGTGGTGGTGATGGTGGTGGTGGTGGTGATGATGGTGGTGATGGTGGTGATGGTGATGATGGTGGTGATGGTGGTGGTGGTGGTGATGATGGTGGTGATGGTGATGGTGGTGGTGATGGTGGTGGTGGTGGTGGTGATGATGGTGGTGATGGTGGTGGTGATGATGGTGGTGATGATGGTGGTGGTGATGATGATGGTGGTGGTGATCGTGGTGATGGTGGTGGTGATGGTGGTGGTGGTGGTGATGATGGTGGTGATGATGGTGGTGGTGATGATGATGGTGGTGGTGATCGTGGTGATGGTGATGGTGGTGGTGATGGTGGTGGTGATGATGGTGGTGGTGGTGATCATGGTGATGGTGGTGGTGGTGATGGTGATGGTGGTGATAATGATGGTGGTGATGGTGGTGGTGGTGATGATGGTGGTGGTGATGGTGGTGGTGATGATGGTGGTGATGGTGGTGGTGATGATGGTGGTGATGATGGTGGTGGTGATGATGATGGTGGTGGTGATCGTGGTGATGGTGATGGTGGTGGTGATGGTGGTGGTGATGATGGTGGTGATGGTGGTGATGGTGGTGGTGATCATGGTGATGGGATGGTGGTGATGGTGATGGTGGTGGTGATGGTGATGGTGGTGGTGATGGTGATGGTGGTGATGGTGGTGGTGGTGATCATGGTGATGGTGGTGATGGTGGTGATGATGGTGGTGGTGGTGATGATGGTGGTGGTGATAGTGGTGATGGTGATGGTGGTGATGATGGTGGTGGTGGTGATGATGATGGTGGTGGTGATGGTGATGATGGTGATCATGGTGATGGTGGTGATGGTGATGGTGGTGATGGTGATGGTGGTGATGGTGGTGGTGGTGATCATGGTGATGGTGGTGATGGTGGTGGTGATGGTGGTGGTGATGGTGATGGTGGTGGTGATGGTGGTGGTGATGGTGATGGTGGTGGTGATGGTGGTGGTGATGATGGTAATGATCGTTTTGTCGAGCTGCTATCAGCTTGTGATCGGATTGCGCAAAATGCAGCTCAGTGAGGGCCTTAAAATAAAACAGAGCTTAGAGTTTGTTCGCAGTGTTGACTACCTCGCCTGGTGTTCAGGAGGTCGTGGGTTCCACCACCATCATCACCACGGTGGCTAGGAGATGTTGACTACCTCGCCAGGTGTACAGGAGGTCGTGGGTTCCACCACCACCATCATCATCATCATCACGGTGGCTATGAGATGTTGACTACCTCGTCTGGTGTACAGGAGGTCGTGGGTTCCACCACTATCATCATCACGGTGGCTAGGAGATGTTGACTACCTTGCCAGGTGTACAGGAGGTCGTGGGTTCCACCACCACCATCATCATCACGGTAGCTATGAGATGTTGACTACCTCGCCTGGTGTTCAGGAGGTCGTGGGTTCATCCACCACCATCACCATCACGGTGGCTATGAGATGTTGACTACCTCGCCTGGTGTACAGGAGGTCGTGGGTTCCACCACCACCATCATCATCACGGTAGCTAGGAGATGTTGACTACCTCGCCTGGTGTTCAGGAGGTCGTGGGTTCCATCACCACCATCATCATCACGGTGGCTAGGAGATGTTGACTACCTCGCCTGGTGTTCAGGAGTTCGTGGGTTCCATCACCACCATCATCATCACGGTGGCTAGGAGATGTTGACTACCTCGCCTGGTGTTCAGGAGGTCGTGGGTTCCACCACCACCATCATCATCATGGTGGCTAGGAGATGTTGACTACCTCGCCTGGTCTACAGGAGGTCGTGGGTTCCACCACCATCATCATCACGGTGGCTAGGAGATGTTGACTACCTCGCCTGGTGTTCAGCAGGTCGTGGGTTCCACCACCATCATCATCATCATCATCACGGTAGCCCGGAGATGTTAACTACCTCGCCTGGTGTACAGGAGGTCGTGGGTTCCACCACCATCATTATCATCAGGGTGGCTAGGAGATGTTGACAACCTCGCCTGGTGTACAGGAGGTCGTGGGTTCCACCACCATCATCATCACGGTAGCTAGGAGATGTTAACTACCTCGCCTGGTGTACAGGAGGTCGTGGGTTCCACCACCATCATGATCACGGTGGCTAGGAAATGTTGACTACCTCGCTTGGTCTACAGGAGGTCGTGGGTTCCACCACCATCTTCATCACGGTGGCTAGGAGATGTTGACTACCTCGCCTGGTGTACGTGAGGTCGTGGGTTCCACCACCATCATCATCACGGTGGCTATGAGATGTTGACTAGCTCGCCTGGTGTTCAGGAGGTCGTGGGTTCCACCACCATCATCATCATCATCATCACAGTGGCTAGGAGATGTTGACTACCTCGCCTGGTGTACAGGAAGTCGTGGGTTCCACCACCATCATCATCACGGTGGTTAGGAGATGTTGACTACCTCGCCTGGTGTACGGGAGGTCGTGGGTTCCACCACCATCATCATCACGGTGGCTAGGAGATGTTGACTACCTCACCAGGTATACAGGAGGTCGTGGGTTCGATCTGCTGTATATTCGGAGTCTGCGTCTCTCTCTCTCTCTCTCCCCCCCGTGGTCTCGTGGATTGCCCTCCGTGATCTCAGTTGTCCCCCACCTCCACCTCCCCTTCCTCCACATTCACCATGAACAACGCGTGCGTTTAGCGTGTCCGGCTGCTGATATCAACAAGAATGTCGCCACGGCCAAGTGGTTTGTGCAATGGAAGAGCCACGTGGAGCGGTGTGAACCCTCGCCTGATTCAAATGAAAAAGTTGGAATCGTTGAGCAGATTTGTCGATGAACATTTTCGACGTGAAACTTGCTCGCCTGCAAGGGGAGCCCTGTTCTTGGCTCTTTCGCTGAAGTCACCGAGATGGAAAATAGAAAGAAAAAAAAATAGAAAATACAAATGAAATAAAACGTTAATTAAAAATAAAAAAATAATCAATTGAAAATTTCGATTTAAAGCTTTCGTGACTGCAAGGATTCATCTTCTTTGGTGCTTTCTGTAAAGTCACCACCACGTAGAATGAGAATAAAATAATAAATTGATAAAATAAAATAACACAATAATATTATTGTGTTATTTTATTTTATAAATAACACAATAATATTATTATTGTGTTATTTATAAATAATAATACTATTATTGTGTTATTTATAAAAAAATAACACAATAATATTATTGTGTTATTTATAAAAAATAAAATAACACAATAATAAATAACACAATAATATTATTGTGTTATTTTATTTTTTATAAATAACACAATAATATTATTGTGTTATTTTATTTTATCAATTTATTATTTTATTCTCATTCTACGTGGTGGTGACTTTACCGAAAGAACCAAAGAAAATTGAAAATAATTAAAAGGAAGAAAAAAACCACTACCCATGGCGTTCCGATCGCAACACAAGTCGCCTTGGTCATGTTCTATGTACGTGGTGTTGTGGTGGTGGTGGTGTCTCACTAAGGGAGACAAAGGCGGCCGGGCGTGGTGCTGGCCACCCACCCCCTCTCGTGTGTGTGCCTTGCCACTCTTCATTAGGGTGCTACTCGCTACCAACAGCACTTGCCCCAGCAGTCTGTGAAGGCTACACGGGTGATCTTTGTCTTTGTGTGTTCACAGGCGGTGCTACTCGCTACTAGCAGCACTTGCCCCAGCAGTCTGTTAGAGGCTACACGGGGGATCTTTGTCTTTGTGTGTTCACAGGCGGTGCTACTCGCTACTAACAGCACTTGCCCCAGCAGTCTGTTAGAGGCTACACGGGGGATCTTTGTCTTTGTGATCTCTAATCCACGTGCTCCTCTCTCTCCGTCTCTAATTCTCATCACCACCACCACGGCCTATCCACTGCTGGATGAAGATCACACAAAGACAAAGATCCCCCATGTAGCCTTTACAGACTGTAGGGGCAAGTGCTCTTAGCGAGTAGCATCGCCTGTGAACACACAAAGACAAAGATCCCCCGTGTAGCCTTTACAGACTGTAGGGGCAAGTGCTGTTAGCGAGTAGCAGCACCACCTATGAAGGCCGGCACGGCACACGAGGGGGTGGGTGGCCAGCACCACGCCCGTCCGCCTTTGTCTCCCCTAGTGGGGATGTTTACTACACTCCGCACCAGGTACTCGCTTGAGGCTGAGGCGACCTAGGGGAGGTTCAGATAATCGTCACCGGTGGTGTTGGCCGTGATCGGGAATCGAACCCGGATCGCCGGGTTCGTAGCGCAGCGTAGCGCTAACCACTACACCCACCGCTCCCCACTCACAACCACACACCCACACACACACACAACCACACAACCACACACACAATCACACGCACAATCACACACACAATCACACACACAATCACACACACAAACCACGCACAATCACACACACCCACACACACAACCACACACAATCACACACACACACCTACACAACAACAACAACCACCATTCGACACTAAGTGGCGGTGACGTCACCACGACGCTTGTGCCAGGCTACGTGCACCTTGAGGCTACGTGAAGTGTCGAACGCCCGCTGGCAGGAGGTGACGGGGCAGACCCAGGTGCCACGGGTCGACTGACTGAGATGACTGAGATGACTGGCTGATGCACCACCTGTGCCCCCTACTGTGCCAACCTGCTGTGCTTTAGCCACCCGGCGCTCCGCTCGTTGTTGTGAGCGTCGCTCCTCCGCCCTCCGTTGTTCTCACGAGCCTCCTCCACAGAGGCCGATCTTGACACCGCTGGTACCAGTCATCGGCAAGTCCACTCAGCTCCACGTCCTCCTGTACCACATCACTCCATCTCTTCTCTAGCCCGTGCCGCGCCCGTTTAGCCCCCTCGATCCGGCCGAACAAAAGCTGTTTCGCCATGCGGTGGCTGGGCATGCGGGCTACATGACCCAGCCAACGCAGCCTTGCACGCCGGAGGAGCTCACCGATGGGACCTTGCCCAGATCTTTCAAGGATTTGTGAGCTCCTCACACAATCCAGCCTGGTTAAACCCAGGATGGATCTTAGGCAGGTCAGCCAAAATGTTTCTAACCGGCGAACATGTTCCATTAGGGGGGTCCACATTTCGCAAGCGTAGAGAAGGGAGGGAATGACCGTGGCCGAGAAGACCTGAAGCTTAATGCGGAGCGACAGACCAGGTAGCTTCCACACAGCGTTATGCAACCGATTTAAAGATATTGCCGCTCGACTGATTCGGAGTGAGACCTCTGCTGTTAAACCGGAGCCGGTCATAAGCACACTGCCCAGGTATGGGAAACTCTCCACTCTCTCCACAACTGCCCCATCACCGATTGGGAGTTGTGGAGGTGGTGGAGTGTCCGATGGTACAAAATACTCAGGCAGGTGCTTAGTTTTGGTGGGGCTGATGGTAAGGCCCCACCTCTTAGTGGCACGCTCCAGTCTCAGCAGCAGCGTCTCCAACTCCTCCTCTGAGTGAGCGGCAATTACCAAATCATCAGCATACATAACGTGGTTGAGCAATAGGGAGCCATCCCTTGACCGCACCCGGGCATCGATCAGCCTCCCATTATATCTGTACCAAATGGAGATTCCCCCGGTACAGCTATTGAAGGCTTCACGAACTACGTGGTCAAAATAGATGTTAAATAATGTGGGAGCCAGAGGACATCCCTGTCGCACCCCAAGGTGAACAGGGAATGGCTCCGACTCCCGGCCACGTAGTTTTACCCGGGGGTGGTGGTGGTGGTGTGGGTGATGGTGGTGGGGGGGTGGTGGTGGGGGTGGGCGGGTGGTGGTGGTGGTGGGGGGGTGGTGGTGGAGTTGGTGGTTGGTTGGTGGTGGTGGTGGTGAGGGGGTGGTGGTGGTGGTGGAGGTGGTGGTGGTAGGGTGGGGGGGTGGTGGTAGGGTTGGTGGTGGTGGGGTTGGTGGTGGTGGGGTTGGTGGTGGTGGGGTTGGTGGTGGTGGTGGGGTTGGTGGTGGTGGTGGGGTTGGTGGTGGTGGGGGTGGTGGTGGTGGTGGTGGGGTTGGTGGTTGGTTGGTTGGTGGTGGTGGTTGGGGTGGTGGTGGTTGTGGGGGGATGGTGGTGTAGGGGGTGGTGGTGGGGGGGATGGTGGTGGCGGTGGGGTTAGTGGTGGTGGTGGTGGTGGGGTTGGTGGTGGTTGGGGTGGTGGTGGTGGTTGTGTGGGGGGTGGTGGTGTAGTGGGTGGTGGTGGTGGTGGTGTTTGTGGTGGTTGTGGTTATGGTGGATGCTTGGACAGACATCAGAGAGAGTTAGGGGGAGAGGCAGAGAGAGGGGGGTGAGAGTGTGGAGTAGTCGCGGTGTGTACCCACGCACTGTGTGTGAGTGTGTGAGTGTGTGTGAGTGTGTGTGCGTATGTGTGTGAGT
>NW_022639078.1:0-22500 GCF_010993605.1 Petromyzon marinus | reverse complement strand
GAGACACCCACAGACTCATCACACAGAGACACACAGACTCATCACACAGAGATCCACAGACTCACCACACAGAGACCCACAGACTCATCACACAGAAACCCACAGACTCACCACACAGACACCCACAGACTCACCACACAGAGACCCACAGACTCACCACACAGAGACCCCTAGACTCACCACACAGAGACCCACAAACTCATCAAACAGACACCCACAGACTCACCACACTGAGACCCACAGACTCATCAAACAGACACCCACAGACTCACCACACAGTGACCCACAGACTCACCACGCAGACACCCACAGACTCACTACACAGAGACCCACAGACTCACCACACAGAGACCCACAGATTCACCACACAGAGACCCACAGACTCACCACACAGAGACCCACAGACTCACCACACAGAGACCCACAGATTCACCACACAGAGACCCACACACTCACCACACAGAGACCCACAGACTCACCACACAGAGACCCACAGACTCACCACAGAGACACCCAGACTCATCACACAGAGACACACAGACTCACCACACAGAGACACCCACAGACTCACTACACAGAGACCCACGGACTCACCACACAGAGACCCACAGACTCACCACACAGAGACACCCACAGACTCATCACACAGAGACACACAGACTCACCACACAGAGACCCATAGACTCACCACACAGAGACACACAGACTCACCACACAGAGACCCACAGACTCACCACACAGAGACACCCACAGATTCACCACACAGAGACCCACAGACTCATCACACAGAGACACCCACAGACTCACCACACAGAGACACACAGACTCACCACACAGAGACCCACCGACTCACCACACAGAGACCCACAGACTCATCACACAGAGACGCACAGACTCACCACGCAGAGACCCACAGACTCACTCATAGAGACCCACAGACTCACAACACAGAGACCCACAGACTCATTACACAGAGACGCACAGACTCACCACGCAGAGACCCACAGACTCACCACACAGACACCCACAGACGCACCACACAGAGACCCACAGACTCACCACACAGAGACCCACAGACTCACCACACAGAGACACCCACAGACTCACCACACAGAGACACCCACAGACTCACCACACAGAGACCCACAGACTCACCACACAGAGACACACAGACTTATCACACAGAGACAAACAGACTCACCACACAGAGACACACAGACTCACCACACAGACACCCACAGACTCACCACACAAAGACCCACAGACTCACCACACAGAGACACACAGACTTATCACACAGAGACAAACAGACTCACCACACAGAGACCCACAGACTCACCACACAGACACCCACAGACTCACCACACAGAGACACCCACAGACTCACCACACAGAGACACCCACAGACTCACCACACAGAGACCCACAGACTCACCACACAGAGACCCACAGACTCACCACCCGGAGACCCACAGACTCATCACACAGAGACCCACAGACTCACCACACAGAGACCCACAGACTCACCACACAGAGACCCACAGACTCACCACACAGAGACCCATAGACTCACCACACATAGACACACAGACTCACCACACATAGACACACAGACTCACCACACAGAGACCCACAGACTCACCACACAGAGACACCCACAGACTCACCACACAGAGACCCACAGACTCACCACACAGAGACACACAGACTCACCACACAGAGACCCACAGACTCACCACACAGAGACCCACAGACTCACCACACAGAGACCCACAGACTCACCACACAGAGACCCACAGACTCACCACACAGAGACCCACAGACTCACCACACAGAGACACCCACAGACTCACCACACAGACACCCACAGACTCACCACACAGAGACCCACAGACTCACCACACAGACACCCACAGACTCATCACACAGAGACACACAGACTCACATAGAGACACACAGACTCACATAGAGACACACAGACTCACCACACAGAGACCCACAGACTCACCACACAGAGACCCACAGACTCACCACACAGAGACCCACAGACTCACCACACAGAGACCCACAGACTCACGACACATAGACACACAGACTCACCACACAGAGACACCCACAGACTCACCACACAGAGACCCACAGACTCTCCACACAGACACCCACAGACTCACCACACAGAGACACCCACAGACTTATCACACATAGACCCACAGACTCACCACACAGAGACACCCACAGACTCACCACACAGAGACCCACAGACTCGCCACACAGAGACCCACAGACGACTCACCACACAGAGACCCACAGACTCACCACACAGAGACCCACAAACTCACCACACAGAGACCCACAGACTCACCACACAGAGACCCACAGACTCACCACACAGAGACCCACAGATTCACCACACAGAGACCCACAGACTCACCACACAGAGACCCACAGACTCACCACACAGAGACCCACAGACTCACCACACAGAGACCCACAGACTCACCACACAGAGACCCACAGACTCACCACAGAGACACCCACAGACTCATCACACAGAGACACACAGACTCATCACACAGAGATCCACAGACTCACCACGCAGAGACCCACAGACTCATCACACAGAGACCCACAGACTCACCACACAGACACCCACAGACTCACCACACAGTGACCCATAGACTCACCACACAGAGACCCACAGACTCACCACACAGAGACCCCTAGACTCACCACACAGAGACCCACAAACTCATCAAACAGACACCCACAGACTCACCACACAGTGACCCACAGACTCACCACGCAGACACCCACAGACTCACTACACAGAAACCCACAGACTCACCACACAGAGACACCCACAGACTCACCACACAGAGACCCACAGACTCACCACACAGAGACACCCACAGACTCACCACACAGACACCCACAGACTCACCACACAGAGACACCCACAGACTCACCACGCAGACACCCACAGACTCACCACGCAGACACCCACAGACTCACCACACAGAGACACCCACAGACTCACCACACAGAGACCCACAGACTCACCACACAGACACCCACAGACTCACCACACAGACACCCACAGACTCACCACACAGACACCCACAGACTCACCACACAGAGACCCATAGACTCACACAGAGACCCATAGACTCACCACCACACAGAGATCCATAGACTCACACAGAGACCCATAGACTCACACAGAGACCCACAGACTCACCACACAGAGACCCACAGACTCACCACACAGAGACCCACAGACTCACCACACAGACACCCACAGGCTCACCACACAGAGACCCACAGACTTACCACACAGAGACCCACAGACTCACCACACAGACACCCACAGACTCACTACACAGAGACCCACAGACTCACCACACAGAGACCCACAGACTCACCACACAGAGACCCACAGACTCACCACACAGAGACACCCACAGACTCACCACACAGAGACCCACAGACTCACCACGCAGAGACCCACAGACTTACCACACAGAGACCCACAGACTCACCACACAGAGACACCCACAGACTCACCACACAGAGACCCACAGACTCACCACACAGAGACCCACAGACTCACCACACAGAGACCCACAGACTCACCACACAGAGACCCACAGACTCACCACACAGAGACCCCTAGACTCACCACACAGAGACCCACAGACTCACCAAATAGAGACCCACAGACTCACCACACAGAGACCCACAGACTCACCACACAGAGACCCACAGACTCACCACACAGAGACCCACAGACTCACCACACAGAGACACCCACAGACTCACCACACAGAGACACCCACAGACTCACCACACAGAGACACCCACAGACTCACCACACAGAGACACCCACAGACTCACCACACAGAGACTCACAGACTCACCACACAGAGACCCACAGATTCACCACACAGAGACACCCACAGACTCACCACATAGAGACCCACAGACTCACCACACAGAGACACCCACAGACTCACCACACAGAGACCCACAGACTCACCACACAGAGACACCCTCAGACTCACCACACAGAGACCCACAGACTCACCACACAGAGACACCCACAGACTCACCACACACAGACACCCACAGACTCACCACACAGAGACCCACAGACTCACCACACAGAGACACCCACAGACTCACCACACAGAGACACCCACAGACTCACCACACAGAGACCCACAGACTCACCACACAGAGACCCATAGACTCACCACACAGAGACCCACAGACTCACCACACAGAGACCCACAGACTCACCACACAGAGACCCATAGACTCACCACACAGAGACTCAGGCGACGCCAACTCAATTCCCCCCTCCCCCGTGCCCTCCCTACCCCAGGTCAGACGGTGGAGGTGCGAGGCTACCGCAGGAGCGACGAGTCCTACATCTTCTCGGTGACGCGGGAGGTCTACAGCGTGGCCTCCGTGTCGGAGTGTGCAGAGAAGTGTGAGGCCGAAACGACCTTCACTTGTAGGTCAGTCAGTAGGGGTCAGTCACTTGTAGGTCAGTCAGTAGGGGTCAGTCACTTGTAGGTCAGTCAGTAGGGGTCAGTCACTTGTAGGTCAGTCAGTAGGGGTCAGTCACTTGTAGGTCAGTCAGTAGGGGTCAGTCACTTGTAGGTCAGTCAGTAGGGGTCAGTCACTTGTAGGTCAGTCAGTAGGGGTCAGTCACTTGTAGGTCAGTCAGTAGGGGTCAGTCACTTGTAGGTCAGTCAGTAGGGGTCAGTCACTTGTAGGTCAGTCAGTAGGGGTCAGTCACTTGTAGGTCAGTCAGTAGGGGTCACTGGGGGTCACTGGGGGTCACTGGGGGTCAGTCACTTGTAGGTCAGTCAGTAGGGGTCAGTCACTTGTAGGTCAGTCAGTAGGGGTCAGTCACTTGTAGGTCAGTCAGTAGGGGTCACTGGGGGTCACTGGGGGTCACTGGGGGGTCAGTCACTTGTAGGTCAGTCAGTAGGGGTCACTGGGGGTCACTGGGGGTCAGTCACTTGTAGGTCAGTCAGTAGGGGTCAGTCACTGGGGGTCACTGGGGGTCAGTCACTTGTAGGTCAGTCAGTAGGGGTCACTGGGGGTCACTGGGGGTCACTGGGGGTCAGTCACTTGTAGGTCAGTCAGTAGGGGTCAGTCAGTAGGGGTCACTGGGGGTCACTGGGGGGTCAGTCAGTAGAGATCAGTCACTTGTAGGTCAGTCAGTAGGGGTCACTTGGGGTCACTGGGGGGTCACTGGGGGGTCAGTCAGTTGTAGGTCAGTCAGTAGGGGTCACTGGGGGTCACTGGTACGTCAGTCACGGGGGTCAGTCACTGGAGGTCAGTCACTGGGGGTCAGTCACTGGGGGGGTCACTGAGGGGTCACTGGGGGTCGGTCACTGGGGGGTCACTGGGGGGTCACTGGGGGGTCACTGGGGGTCAGTCACTGGGGGGGTCACTGGGGGGTCACTGGGGGTCGGTCACTGGGGGGTCACTGGGGGTCGGTCACTGGGGGGTCACTGGGGGGTCACTGGGGGTCAGTCACTGGGGGGTCAGTCACTAGGGGTGAGTTACTGGGGGGTCACTGGGGGGTCACCGGGGGTCAGTCACTGGGGGGTCACTGGGGGGTCACTGGGGGTCAGTCACTGGGGGGTCTGTCACTAGGGGTGAGTTACTGGGGGGTCACTGGGGGGTCACTGGGGGTCAGTCACTGGGGGGTCACTGGGGGGGTCAATAACTGGCGGTCAGTCACGTGGGGTCAGTAACTGGGGTCATGACCATCACTACCTCGACCATCTTGGCGGTGAAGTTCTCACCTCACTACCCTCACCCCCTCCTCCTCCTCCCCCTCCTCCCCCCCCGTCCTCGTCTCCTCCTCTTCTCCTCCCCCTCCCCTTCTCTTCCCTCCCCCCCTCCATCCCCCTCCCCCCCTCCATCCCCCTCCCCCCCCTCCATCCCCCTCCACCCCCCCTCCATCCCCCTCCATCCCCCTCCCCCCCCCCCTCCATCCCCCTCCACCCCCTCCATCCCCCTCCACCCCCCCTCCATCCCCCTCCATCCCCCTCCCCCCCCTCCATCCCCCTCCCCCCTCCTCCTCCCCCCCTCCACCCACCCCCCCTCCATCCCCCTCCTCCTCCCCCCCTCCACCCCCCCTCCTCCCCCCCCTCCATCCCCCTCCACCCTCCACCCCCCCAGGGCGTTCGTGTTCACGAGTGCGGTGTTGGACTGCTCTGTGATGCCCCTCAACTCGCTGAGCAAGTTCACGATGAGCCGCAAGGGATACGTCCTGTACGAGAGGCAGGGTGAGCCTCGCTCCGCCGCCTGTTGTCGTGTCGTGTGTGTAGTGTGTGTGGTCCGCCTGTTGGTGTGTGTGTGTAGTCCGCCTGTTGGTGTGTGTGGTGTGTGTAGTCCACCTGTTGTCGTGTGTGTGTGTAGTGTAGTGTGTGTAGTGTAGTGTGTGTGTAGTGTAGTGTGTGTGTGGTCCGCCTGTTGGTGTGTGTGTGTAGTCCGCCTGTTGGTGTGTGTGTGTAGTCCGCCTGTTGTCGTGTGTGTAGTCCGCCTGTTGTCGTGTGTGTGTGTAGTGTAGTGTGTGTAGTGTAGTGTGCGTGTAGTGTAGTGTGTGTGTAGTCAGCCTGTTGGTGTGTGTGTGTAGTCCGCCTGTTGTGTTGGTGTAGTGTGTGTGTAGTCCGCCTGTTGTGTTGGTGTAGTGTGTGTAGTCCGCCTGTTGTTGTGTGTGTAGTGTAGTGTGTGTAGTGTAGTGTGTAGTCCGCCTATTGGTGTGTGTGTGTGTAGTGTAGTGTGTGTAGTGTAGTGTGTGTGTAGTGTAGTGTGTGTGTGGTCCGCCTGTTGTGTTGGTGTGTGTGTAGTGTAGTGTGTAGTCTGCCTGTTGTGTCGTGTGTGTGTGTAGTGTAGTGTGTGTAGTGTAGTGTGTAGTCCGCTTGTTGGTGTGTGTGTGTAGTGTAGTGTGTGTAGTGTAGTGTGTAGTCCGCTTGTTGGTGTGTGTGTGTGTAGTGTAGTGTGTGTAGTGTAGTGTGTGTGTAGTGTAGTGTGTGTGTGGTCCGCCTGTTGTGTTGGTGTGTGTAGTGTAGTGTGTAGTCTGCCTGTTGTGTCGTGTGTGTGTGTAGTGTAGTGTGTGTAGTGTAGTGTGTAGTCCGCTTGTTGGTGTGAGTGTAGTGTAGTGTGTGTAGTGTAGTGTGTGTGTGTAGTGTAGTGTGTGTGTAGTCCGCCTGTTGTGTTGGTGTGTGTGTGGTCCGCCTGTTGTGTTGGTGTGTGTGTGTGTAGTGTAGTGTGTAGTCCGCCTGTTGGTGTGTGTGTGTGTAGTGTAGTGTGTAGTCTGCCTGTTGTGTCGTGTGTGTGTGTAGTCAGCCTGTTGGTGTGTGTGTGTAGTGTAGTGTGTGTAGTGTAGTGTGTAGTCCGCCTGTTGGTGTGTGTGTGTGTAGTGTAGTGTGTGTGTAGTGTAGTGTGTGTAGTGTAGTGTGTGGTCCGCCTGTTGTGTGTGTGTAGTCCGCCTGTTGGTGTGTGTGTGTGTGTAGTCCGCCTGTTGTGTGTGTGTAGTCCGCCTGTAGTGTTGGTGTGTGTGTAGTCCGCCTGTTGTGTGTTTGTAGTCCGCCTGTTGGTGTGTGTGTAGTCCGCCTGTTGTGTGTGTGTAGTCCGCCTGTTGGTGTGTGTGTGTGTGTGGTCCGCCTGTTGTGTGTGTGTAGTCCGCCTGTTGGTGTGTGTGTGTAGTCCGCCTGTTGTTGTGTATGTGTAGTCCGCCTGTTGGTGTGTGTGTGGTCCGCCTGTTGGTGTGTGTTGTCCGCCTGTTGTTGTGTGTGTGTGTGGTCCGCCTGTCGGTGTGTGTGTGTGGTCCGCCTGTTGGTGTGTGTGTGTGGTCCGCCTGTTGGTGTCTGTGTGTGTGGTCCGCCTGTTGTGTTGGTGTGTAGTCCGCCTGTTGTTTGTTGTGTGTGTAGTCCGCCTGTTGTTGTGTGCGTGTAGTCCGCCTGTTGTTGTGTGTGTAGTCCGCCTGTTGGTGTGTGTGTGTGTGGTCTGCCTATTGGTGTGTGTGTGTGGTCCGCCTGTTGTTGTGTGTGTGGTCCGCCTGTTGGTGTGTGTGTGTGTGTGTGGTCCGCCTGTTGATGTATGTGTGTGGTCCGCCTGTTGGTGTGTGTGGTCCGCCTGTTGGTGTGTGTGTGTGTGTGGTCCGCCTGTTGGTGTGTGTGTGTGGTCCGCCTGTTGGTGTATGTGTGTGGTCCGCCTGTTGGTGTGTGTGTGTGGTCCGCCTGTTGGTGTGTGTGTGTGTGGTCTGCCTATTGGTGTGTGTGTGGTCCGCCTGTTGTTGTGTGTGTGTGTGGTCCGCCTGTCGGTGTGTGTGTGTGGTCTGCCTGTTGGTGTATGTGTGTGGTCCGCCTGTTGTTGTGTGTGTGTGTGGTCCGCCTGTTGGTGTGTGTGTGTGGTCCGCCTGTTGGTGTATGTGTGTGTGGTCCGCCTGTTGGTGTATGTGTGTGTGGTCCGCCTGTTGGTGTGTGTGTGTGGTCCGCCTGTTGGTGTGTGTGTGTGTGTGGTCCGCCTGTTGGTGTGTGTGTGTGTGTGGTCCGCCTGTTGTGTGCGCGGCAAAACAACCCCCTACCTCCTCGTGGTGCCGGACTTGGCAACGCTGTCGTGGACAGTGCTGTGGGGGGAGGGCCAATTCCGAGTGGCCTTTCCCCTCAGGGTATTTGTAGTCACCACAGCGGCTAAACGGGGGCTCTGGACCGGTGCGAGGGGCTGGTAACCCCGCCACCTTCAATTAATTACCATCAAACCACGTCTAAAATATCTAATTAATAAGCTTGTGCCGTAGGCCCCGGGGGGACAGGCGTCTATGACGTCTCCTGGCCAAACCCCATTTGGCGGAGCCAGGAGATTGAATCTCTACCCTCGGGGCTCCTCCAGAAACAACGAAGAGCCACTACGTGTGGCCACGTGGAATGTTCGAACGCTCACTGCGAAGGAGAGGCTGCCGCTCCTCTGTCGGGAGCTGGACTGGTACCGCCGGGATCTCTGTGGTATTCAGGAGGTCCAGTGGACCGGCTCTGGCTCCTGCCACCATGAGGGGTGGACAGTCCTCTACTCGGGGCAGGAGACTGCCAAATAACAGGGTGTGGCTCTTCTTTTGAACAAAGGAATTAAGGGGGCATGGGAGCGTGGCGGTGAGGTGTGGGAAGCTGTAAGCCCAAAGCTACTTTGGGCTCGCCTTCCCATCAACCGGAGGCGAGGAGTGGTGATCGTTGTTACTTATATCCCCACCGAAGACGAACATCTGTGGAGGGATGCAGGCAAAGCCAATGAGTCAGATGGCTTCTATGACCTCCTGTCACAGGTGCTGGCTAAAGTAGCCCCTCGGGATAGAGTCATCTTGTTGGGTGACTTCAATGCCCGAGTTGGTCATGATACTGCACCTGGTCTGGAGTGATTGGAGGGCATGGGCCAGATCAGCTCAATAACAACGGTAGGAGGCTGCTAGATTTTTGTGCAGCCCATGGGCTTGTAATTACCAACACGCTGTTCTGGCATCAGCACATCCACACCACATTATGGATGCATGTCGGGTCCAAGCAAGAACATCTGCTGGACTACATTTTAACGGAACAGCGGATGCGGGCCCATGTCCTTGACACCAGGACCTACCGTGGAGTTGATCTACCCACTGACCATCGACGTGTCATCTGTAAGATGCGCCTGCCATTCTTCCACTCCAGTGGTGGGTGTACCCCCAGGACCCCATTCAAACCCTTACTGACATGGTCTCAGCTAGTTGATGAAAGTTGCAAGGGAGAATTTCATCATCACTTGCAGCTGGGGTTGGCATCGTCCCACAATCCTCCTGATGTTGGGGGTAAATGGGCAAGGTTTAGGACTGTGGCTCATGCAGCTGCAATGGCTGCTTTGGGTACACGGTCCAGACCTCCCCAGAGACCCTGGCTGACAGAGGAGGTGTTCAAGCTGGCTGAGAAAAAGCGACAGGCCCACTGTCATCGGCTACAGCATCCCACGTCGGAGAATGAGGAGGCTTACCGCAGCCTTCGTTCGCAGGTTCGGAGAGCCATGAGGCACTGCAAGGATGGGTGGTGGTCGTGGGTTGCTGAGGAGATGGAGTCTGCCTCAGTGGCCCTAGATCACAAATCGCTCTTTAATTCAATAAAAAAGTAACCTGCAGCGCCACACCTATTACCATCACGAGGGGGAAAAATGGTGATCCAATTTCCGACCCCCAGAAACAGGTTTGCAGATTTGCTGAGCATTTCTGTGAGGTCCTGGGGGAGGGGAAATCCCTCAGCCAGGAAAACATCGTGGCACAAAGTGAGGATGACCCTGCTGAGGCTGCGGAGCCTCAAATATTGGAGGAGGAAGTCACCCCCTGTGAGTGGCTGGCTGAGCTGCCATCTGTTGATGAAGTACTGAAGGTGATCCAGAGTCTGAGACCAGGAAAGGCACCGGGCAGAGATGATCTCCCAAGCGAAATGCTGAGGGAGGGTGGCGTTTGTGCACAGACTGCCCTATATGACATCATAACAACAGTCTGGACCACTGGATGGGTTCCGCAGGATTGGAAGGATGCCCTGGTGGTCCCCCTTTTTAAGAAGGGGGACCGCACAGACTGTAACAACTACAGGGGCATCTCACTCCTCAGTTTGCCGGGAAAGGTCCTGGAAAGGATTATTCAGCATCGCCTTGCCAGGCACGCTGAGGAGAGGCTTGCGGAGCCCCAATGCGGTTTCAGGATGGGGCGGTCCTGCACAGATGCCATATTTTCTGTCCGTCTGCTACAGCAGAGGTGTAGGAAATTCCAACAAGACCTACATCTCTGCTTTATTGACCTGGTCAAGGCCTATGATACCATCAGTAGGCCTGGGCTCTGGGTTGTTCTTCGTGCTTTTGGAGTACCTGACCTTCTGCTCACGATCATTTAAGGACCTTCATGATGGTGAGCGGGCCCGGGTAAAATTACGTGGCCGGGAGTCAGAGCCATTCCCTGTACACCTCAGTCGAGCGGAAATATTTTTAAATCGGTTGCGTAACGCTGTGTGGAGGCTACCTGGTCTGTCGCTCCGCACGAAGCTTCGGGTCTTCTCGACCACGGTCATTCCCTCCCTTCTCTACACTTGCGAAACGTGGACCCCCCTAATGGAACATCGTCGCCGGTTAGAAACATTTAGCCTAGCCTGCCTACGATCCATCCTGGGTTTAACTAAGCTGGATTGTGTGAGGAGCTCACAAATCCTTGAAAGATCTGGACAAGGTCCCATCGGTGAGCTCCTCTGGCGGGCAAGGCTGCGTTGGCTGGGTCATGTAGCCCGCATGCCCAGTCACCGCATGGCGAAACAGCTTTTGTTCGGCCGGATCGAGGGGGCTAAACGGGCGCGGCATGGGCTAGAGAAGAGATGGAGTGATGTGGTACAGGAGGACGTGGAGCTGAGTGGACTTGCCGATGACCGGTACCAGCGGTGTCAAGATCGGCCTCTGTGGAGGAGGCTCGTGAGAACAACGGAGGGCGGAGGAGCGACGCTCACAACAACGAGCGAAGCGCCGGGTGGCTAAAGCACAGCAGGTTGGCACAGTAGGGGGCACAGGTGGTGCATCAGCCAGTCATCTCAGTCAGTCGACCCGTGGCACCTGGGTCTGCCCCGTCACCTCCTGCCAGCGGGCGTTCGACACTTCACGTGGCCTCAAGGTGCACGTAGCCTGGCACAAGCGTCGTGGTGACGTCACCGCCACTTAGTGGCGAATGGCGGTTGTTGTGTGTGTGTGCGGTCTGCCTGTTGTGAGTCTAGGGGCTCAGTGTGAGTCTAGGGGCTCAGTGTGAGTCTCAGTGTGAGTCTCAGTGTGAGTCTCAGTGTGAGTCTCAGTGTGAGTCTCAGTATGAGTCTGGAGTCTCAGTGTGAGTCTCAGTGTGAGTCTAGGGGCTCAGTGTGAGTCTCAGTGTGAGTCTCAGTGTGAGTCTCAGTGTGAGTCTCAGTATGAGTCTGGAGTCTCAGTGTGAGTCTAAGTGTGAGTCTAGGGGCTCAGTGTGAGTCTCAGTGTGAGTCTCAGTGTGAGTCTCAGTGTGAGTCTCAGTGTGAGTCTAGGGGCTCAGTGTGAGTCTCAGTGTGAGTCTAGAGGCTCAGTGTGAGTCTCAGTGTGAGTCTTAGCGTGAGTCTGGAGTCTCAGTGTGAGTCTCAGTGTGAGTCTCAGTGTGAGTCTAGGGGCTCAGTGTGAGTCTCAGTGTGAGTCTCAGTGTGAGTCTAGGGGCTCAGTGTGAGTCTCAGTGTGAGTCTCAGTGTGAGTTTCAGCGTGAGTCTCAGTGTGAGTCTCAGTGTGAGTCTCAGTGTGAGTCTCAGTGTGAGTCTGGAATCTCAGCGTGAGTCTCAGTGTGAGTCTCAGTGTGAGTCTCAATGTGAGTCTCAGTGTGAGTCTCAGTGTGAGTCTAGGGGCTCAGTGTGAGTCTCAGTGTGAGTCTCAGTGTGAGTCTAGGGGCTCAGTGTGAGTCTCAGTGTGAGTCTCAGTGTGAGTCTCAGTGTGAGTCTCAGTGTGAGTCTAGGGGCTCAGTGTGAGTCTCAGTGTGAGACCAGTGTGAGTCTCAGTGTGAGTCTCAGTATGAGTCTAGGGGCTCAGTGTGAGTCTCAGTGTGAGTATGGAGTCTCAGTGTGATTCTCAGTATGAGTCTCAGTGTGAGTCTCAGTGTGAGTCTGGAGTCTCAGTGTGAGTCTCAGTATGAGTCTCTCAGTGTGAGTCTCAGTGTGAGTCTCAGTGTGAGTCTCAGCGTGAGTCTCAGTGTGAGTCTCAGTGTGAGTCTCAGTGTGAGTCTAGGGGCTCAGTGTGAGTCTCAGTGTGAGTCTCAGTGTGTCTCAGTGTGAGTCTCAGCGTGACTCTCAGTGTGAGTTTCAGTGTGAGTCTCAGTGTGAGTCTAGGGGCTCAGTGTGAGTCTCAGTGTGAGTCTCAGTGTGAGTCTCAGTGTGAGTCTAGGGGCTCAGTGTGAGTCTCAGTGTGAGTCTCAGTGTGAGTCTGGAGTCTCAGTGTGAGTCTCAGTGTGAGTCTAGGGGCTCAGTGTGAGTCTCAGTGTGAGTCTCAGTGTGAGTCTAGGGGCTCAGTGTGAGTCTCAGTGTGTCAGGGTGAGTCTCAGTGTGAGTCTCAGTGTGAGTCTCAGTGTGAGTCTAGGGGCTCAGTGTGAGTCTAGGGGCTCAGTGTGAGTCTCAGTGTGAGTCTCAGTGTGAGTCTCAGTGTGAGTCTGGAGTCTCAGTGTGAGTCTCAGCGTGAGTTTGGAGTCTCAGCGTGAGTCTCAGCGTGAGTCTCAGTGTGAGTCTCAGTGTGAGTCTGAGTGTGAGTCTCAGTGTTAGTCTGGAGTCTCAGTGTGAGTCTCAGCGTGAGTCTCAGTGTGAGTCTCAGCGTGAGTCTCAGTGTGAGTCTGAGTGTGAGTCTCAGTGTTAGTCTGGAGTCTCAGTGTGAGTCTCAGTGTGAGTCTCAGTGTGAGTCTCAGTGTGAGTCTAGGGGCTCAGTGTGAGTCTCAGTGTGAGTCTCATTGTGAGTCTCAGTGTGAGTCTGGAGTCTCAGTGTGAGTCTCAGTGTGAGTCTGGAGTCTCAGTGTGAGTCTCAGTGTGAGTCTCAGTGTGAGTCTAGGGGCTCAGTGTGAGTCTCAGTGTGAGTCTCAGTGTGAGTCTAGGGGCTCAGTGTGAGTCTCAGTGTGAGTCTCAGTGTGAGTCTAGGGGCTCAGTGTGAGTCTCAGTGTGAGTCTCAGTGTGAGTCTCAGTGTGAGTCTGGAGTCTCAGTGTGAGTCTCAGTGTGAGTCTAGGGGCTCAGTGTGAGTCTCAGTGTGAGTCTCAGTGTGAGTCTAGGGGCTCAGTGTGAGTCTCAGTGTGTCAGGGTGAGTCTCAGTGTGAGTCTCAGTGTGAGTCTCAGTGTGAGTCTAGGGGCTCAGTGTGAGTCTAGGGGCTCAGTGTGAGTCTCAGTGTGAGTCTCAGTGTGAGTCTCAGTGTGAGTCTGGAGTCTCAGTGTGAGTCTCAGCGTGAGTTTGGAGTCTCAGCGTGAGTCTCAGCGTGAGTCTCAGTGTGAGTCTCAGTGTGAGTCTGAGTGTGAGTCTCAGTGTTAGTCTGGAGTCTCAGTGTGAGTCTCAGCGTGAGTCTCAGTGTGAGTCTCAGCGTGAGTCTCAGTGTGAGTCTGAGTGTGAGTCTCAGTGTTAGTCTGGAGTCTCAGTGTGAGTCTCAGTGTGAGTCTCAGTGTGAGTCTCAGTGTGAGTCTAGGGGCTCAGTGTGAGTCTCAGTGTGAGTCTCAGTGTGAGTCTCAGTGTGAGTCTGGAGTCTCAGTGTGAGTCTCAGTGTGAGTCTGGAGTCTCAGTGTGAGTCTCAGTGTGAGTCTCAGTGTGAGTCTAGGGGCTCAGTGTGAGTCTCAGTGTGAGTCTCTGTGTGAGTCTCAGTGTGAGTCTCAGTGTGAGTCTAGGGGCTCAGTGTGAGTCTCAGTGTGAGTCTAGGGGCTCAGTGTGAGTCTCAGTGTGAGTCTCAGCGTGAGTCTCAGGGTGAGTCTCAGTGTGAGTCTCAGCGTGAGTCTCAGGGTGAGTCTCAGTGTGAGTCTCAGCGTGAGTCTCAGTGTGAGTCTCAGCGTGAGTCTCAGCGTGAGTCTCAGTGTGAGTCTCAGCGTGAGTTTCAGTGTGAGTCTAGGGGCTCAGTGTGAGTCTCAGTGTGAGTCTCAGTGTGAGTCTCAGTGTGAGTCTCATTCTGATTCTAGGGGCTCAGTGTGAGTCTCAGTGTGAGTCTCAGCGTGAGTCTCAGTGTGAGTCTCAGTGTGAGTCTCAGTGTGAGTCTAGGGGCTCAGTGTGAGTCTCAGCGTGAGTCTCAGTGTGAGTCTCAGTGTGAGTCTCAGTGTGAGTCTAGGGGCTCAGTGTGAGTCTCAGCGTGAGTCTCAGGGTGAGTCTCAGTGTGAGTCTCAGCGTGAGTCTCATCGTGAGTCTCAGTGTGAGTCTCAGTGTGAGTCTCAGTGTGAGTCTCAGTGTGAGTCTAGGGGCTCAGTGTGAGTCTCAGCGTGAGTCTCAGGGTGAGTCTCAGTGTGAGTCTCAGCGTGAGTCTAGGGGCTCAGTGTGAGTCTCAGTGTGAGTCTCAGTGTGAGTCTGGAGTCTCAGCGTGAGTCTCAGTGTGAGTCTCAGTGTGAGTCTGGAGTCTCAGTGTGAGTCTCAGTGTGAGTCTCAGTGTGAGTCAAGGGGCTCAGTATCAGTCTCAGTGTGAGTCTCAGTGTGAGTATCAGTGTGAGTCAAGGGGCTCAGTATCAGTCTCAGTGTGAGTCTCAGTGTGAGTCTCAGTGCGAGTCTAGGGGCTCAGTGTGAGTCTCAGTGTGAGTCTCAGTGTGAGTCTCAGTGTGAGTCTCAGTGTGAGTCTCAGCGTGAGTCTCATCGTGAGTCTCAGTGTGAGTCTCAGTGTGAGTCTCAGTGTGAGTCACAGTGCGAGTCTCAGTGTGAGTCTCATTCTGATTCTAGGGGCTCAGTGTGAGTCTCAGTGTGAGTCTCATTCTGATTCTAGGGGCTCAGTGTGAGTCTCAGTGTGAGTCTCAGTGTGAGTCTCAGTGTGAGTCTCATTCTGATTCTAGGGGCTCAGTGTGAGTCTCAGTGTGAGTCTAGGGGCTCATTTTGAGTCTCATTGTGAGTCTCAGTGTGAGTCTCAGTGTGAGTCTCAGCGTGAGTCTCAGTGTTAGTCTGGAGTCTCAGTGTGAGTCTCAGTGTGAGTCTCAGTGTGAGTCTCAGCGTGAGTCTCAGTGTGAGTCTCAGTGTGAGTCTCAGCGTGAGTCTCAGTGTGAGTCTCAGTGTGAGTCTCATTGTGAGTCTCAGTGTGAGTCTAGGGGCTCAGTGTGAGTCTCAGTGTGAGTCTCAGTGTGAGTCTAGGGGCTCAGTGTGAGTCTCAGCGTGAGTCTCAGCGTGAGTCTCAGTGTGAGTCTAGGGGCTCAGTGTGAGTCTCAGTGTGAGTCTCAGTGTGAGTCTCAGTGTGAGTCTAGGGGCTCAGTGTGAGTCTCAGCGTGAGTCTCAGTGTGAGTCTAGGGGCTCAGTGTGAGTCTCAGTGTGAGTCTCAGTGTGAGTCTCAGTGTGAGTCTAGGGGCTCAGTGTGAGTCTCAGTGTGAGTCTCAGTGTGAGTCTAGGGGCTCAGTATGAGTCTCAGTGTGAGTCTCAGTGTGAGTCTAGGGGCTCAGTATGAGTCTCAGTATGAGTCTCAGTGTGAGTCTAGGGGCTCAGTGTGAGTCTCAGTGTGTCAGGGTGAGTCTCAGTGTGAGTCTCAGTGTGAGTCTAGGGGCTCAGTGTGAGTCTCAGTGTGAGTCTCATTGTGAGTCTCAGTGTGAGTCTGGAGTCTCAGTGTGAGTCTCAGTGTGAGTCTGGAGTCTCAGTGTGAGTCTCAGTGTGAGTCTCAGTGTGAGTCTAGGGGCTCAGTGTGAGTCTCAGTGTGAGTCTCAGTGTGAGTCTAGGGGCTCAGTGTGAGTCTCAGTGTGAGTCTCAGTGTGAGTCTAGGGGCTCAGTGTGAGTCTCAGTGTGAGTCTCAGTGTGAGTCTCAGTGTGAGTCTGGAGTCTCAGTGTGAGTCTCAGTGTGAGTCTAGGGGCTCAGTGTGAGTCTCAGTGTGAGTCTCAGTGTGAGTCTAGGGGCTCAGTGTGAGTCTCAGTGTGTCAGGGTGAGTCTCAGTGTGAGTCTCAGTGTGAGTCTCAGTGTGAGTCTAGGGGCTCAGTGTGAGTCTAGGGGCTCAGTGTGAGTCTCAGTGTGAGTCTCAGTGTGAGTCTCAGTGTGAGTCTGGAGTCTCAGTGTGAGTCTCAGCGTGAGTTTGGAGTCTCAGCGTGAGTCTCAGCGTGAGTCTCAGTGTGAGTCTCAGTGTGAGTCTGAGTGTGAGTCTCAGTGTTAGTCTGGAGTCTCAGTGTGAGTCTCAGCGTGAGTCTCAGTGTGAGTCTCAGCGTGAGTCTCAGTGTGAGTCTCAGTGTGAGTCTCAGTGTGAGTCTAGGGGCTCAGTGTGAGTCTCAGTGTGAGTCTCAGTGTGAGTCTCAGTGTGAGTCTGGAGTCTCAGTGTGAGTCTCAGTGTGAGTCTGGAGTCTCAGTGTGAGTCTCAGTGTGAGTCTCAGTGTGAGTCTAGGGGCTCAGTGTGAGTCTCAGTGTGAGTCTCTGTGTGAGTCTCAGTGTGAGTCTCAGTGTGAGTCTAGGGGCTCAGTGTGAGTCTCAGTGTGAGTCTAGGGGCTCAGTGTGAGTCTCAGTGTGAGTCTCAGCGTGAGTCTCAGGGTGAGTCTCAGTGTGAGTCTCAGTGTGAGTCTCAGTTTGAGTCTTAGTGTGAGTCTCAGCGTGAGTCTCAGTGTGAGTCTCAGCGTGAGTCTCAGCGTGAGTCTCAGTGTGAGTCTCAGCGTGAGTTTCAGTGTGAGTCTAGGGGCTCAGTGTGAGTCTCAGTGTGAGTCTCAGTGTGAGTCTCAGTGTGAGTCTCATTCTGATTCTAGGGGCTCAGTGTGAGTCTCAGTGTGAGTCTCAGCGTGAGTCTCAGTGTGAGTCTCAGTGTGAGTCTCAGTGTGAGTCTAGGGGCTCAGTGTGAGTCTCAGCGTGAGTCTCAGTGTGAGTCTCAGTGTGAGTCTCAGTGTGAGTCTCAGTGTGAGTCTAGGGGCTCAGTGTGAGTCTCAGCGTGAGTCTCAGGGTGAGTCTCAGTGTGAGTCTCAGCGTGAGTCTCAGCGTGAGTCTCAGTGTGAGTCTCAGTGTGAGTCTCAGTGTGAGTCTCAGTGTGAGTCTAGGGGCTCAGTGTGAGTCTCAGCGTGAGTCTCAGGGTGAGTCTCAGTGTGAGTCTCAGCGTGAGTCTAGGGGCTCAGTGTGAGTCTCAGTGTGAGTCTGGAGTCTCAGCGTGAGTCTCAGTGTGAGTCTCAGTGTGAGTCTGGAGTCTCAGTGTGAGTCTCAGTGTGAGTCTCAGTGTGAGTCAAGGGGCTCAGTATCAGTCTCAGTGTGAGTCTCAGTGTGAGTATCAGTGTGAGTCAAGGGGCTCAGTATCAGTCTCAGTGTGAGTCTCAGTGTGAGTCTCAGTGCGAGTCTAGGGGCTCAGTGTGAGTCTCAGCGTGAGTCTCAGTGTGAGTCTCAGTGTGAGTCTCAGTGTGAGTCTGGAGTCTCAGTGTGAATCTCAGTGTGAGTCTCAGTGTGAGTCTCAGTGTGAGTCACAGTGCGAGTCTCAGTGTGAGTCTCATTCTGATTCTAGGGGCTCAGTGTGAGTCTCAGTGTGAGTCTCATTCTGATTCTAGGGGCTCAGTGTGAGTCTCAGTGTGAGTCTCAGTGTGAGTCTCAGTGTGAGTCTCAGTGTGAGTCTCATTCTGATTCTAGGGGCTCAGTGTGAGTCTCAGTGTGAGTCTAGGGGCTCAGTGTGAGTCTCATTGTGACTCTCAGTGTGAGTCTCAGTGTGAGTCTCAGCGTGAGTCTCAGTGTTAGTCTGGAGTCTCAGTGTGAGTCTCAGTGTGAGTCTCAGTGTGAGTCTCAGCGTGAGTCTCAGTGTGAGTCTCAGTGTGAGTCTCAGCGTGAGTCTCAGTGTGAGTCTCAGTGTGAGTCTCATTGTGAGTCTCAGTGTGAGTCTAGGGGCTCAGTGTGAGTCTCAGTGTGAGTCTCAGTGTGAGTCTAGGGGCTCAGTGCGAGTCTCAGCGTGAGTCTCAGCGTGAGTCTCAGTGTGAGTCTAGGGGCTCAGTGTGAGTCTCAGTGTGAGTCTCAGTGTGAGTCTCAGTGTGAGTCTCAGCGTGAGTCTCAGTGTGAGTCTCAGTGTGAGTCTAGGGGCTCAGTGTGAGTCTCAGCGTGAGTCTCAGTGTGAGTCTAGGGGCTCAGTGTGAGTCTCAGTGTGAGTCTCAGTGTGAGTCTCAGTGTGAGTCTAGGGGCTCAGTGTGAGTCTCAGTGTGAGTCTCAGTGTGAGTCTAGGGGCTCAGTATGAGTCTCAGTGTGAGTCTCAGTGTGAGTCTAGGGGCTCAGTATGAGTCTCAGTATGAGTCTCAGTGTGAGTCTAGGGGCTCAGTGTGAGTCTCAGTGTGTCAGGGTGAGTCTCAGTGTGAGTCTCAGTGCGAGTCTCAGTGTGAGTCTCAGCGTGAGTCTCAGTGTGAGTCTCAGCGTGAGTCTCAGTGTGAGTCTCAGTGTGAGTCTCAGTGTGAGTCTAGGGGCTCAGCGTGAGTCTCAGTGTGAGTCTCAGTGTGAGTCTAGGGGCTCAGCGTGAGTCTCAGTGTGAGTCTCAGTGTGAGTCTAGGGGCTCAGTGTGAGTCTCAGCGTGAGTCTCAGTGTGAGTCTCAGTGTGAGTCTCAGTATGAGTCGCTCAGTGTGAGTCTCAGTGTGAGTCTCAGTGTGAGTCTCAGTGTGAGTCTAGGGGCTCAGTGTGAGTCTCAGTGTGAGTCTAGGGGCTCAGTGTGAGTCTCAGTGTGAGTCTAGGGGCTCAGTGTGAGTCTCAGTGTCTTGAGTCTTGAGTCTCAGTGTCTTGAGTCTCAGTGTCTTGAGTCTTGAGTCTCAGTGTCTTGAGTCTCAGTGTGAGTCTCAGCGTGAGTCTCAGTGTGAGTCTCAGCGTGAGTCTCAGCGTGAGTCTCAGCGTGAGTCTCAGTGTGAGTCTCAGTGTGAGTCTAGGGGCTCAGTATCAGTCTCAGTGTGAGTCTCAGTGTGAGTCTCAGCGTGAGTCTAGGGGCTCAGTGTGAGTCTCAGTGTGAGTCTCAGTGTGAGTCTAGGGGCTCAGTGTGAGTCTCAGCGTGAGTCTCAGTGTGAGTCTAGGGGCTCAGTGTGAGTCTCAGCGTGAGTCTCAGTGTGAGTCTAGGGGCTCAGTATGAGTCTCAGTGTGAGTCTCAGTGTGAGTCTCAGTGTAAGTCTCATTGTGAGTCTCAGTGTGAGTCTCAGTGTGAGTCTCAGTGTGAGTCTGGAGTCTCAGTGTGAGTCTCAGTGTGAGTCTGGAGTCTCAGTGTGAGTCTCAGTGTGAGTCTCAGCGTGAGTCTCAGCGTGAGTCTCAGTGTGAGTCTCAGCGTGAGTCTCAGTGTGAGTCTAGGGGCTCAGTGTGAGTCTCAGTATGAGTCTCAGTATGAGTCTCAGTGTGAGTCTCAGTGTGAGTCTCAGTGTGAGTCTCAGTGTGAGTCTCAGTGTGAGTCTAGGGGCTCAGTGTGAGTCTCAGCGTGAGTCTCAGTGTGAGTCTCAGTGTGAGTCTCATTGTGAGTCTCAGTGTGAGTCTCAGTGTGAGTCTCAGTGTGAGTCTCATTGTGAGTCTCAGTGTGAGTCTCAGTGTGAGTCTAGGGGCTCAGTGTGAGTCTCAGCGTGAGTCTAGGGGCTCAGTGTGAGTCTCAGTGTGAGTCTCAGTGTGAGTCTCAGCGTGAGTCTCAGTGTGAGTCTAGGGGCTCAGTGTGAGTCTCAGTGTGAGTCTCAGGGTGAGTCTCAGTGTGAGTCTAGGGGGTCAGTGTGAGTCTCAGTGTGAGTCTCAGCGTGAGTCTCAGTGTGAGTCTCAGCGTGAGTCTCAGCGTGAGTCTCAGCGTGAGTCTCAGTGCGAGAACCCCGCTCGTTGCCGTGCAGACTTCCTGGAGGACTGCGTGGAGGGGATCGGCAGTGACTACCGAGGCACCGTCGCGATCACCGCGTCTGGGATCGACTGTCAGAAGTGGAGCTCCAACTACCCTCACAAACCCAAGTGGGTGGTGGTGATGGTGGGAGTGGTGGTGGTGGTGGTAGGAGTGGTGGTGGTGGGAGTGGTGGTGGTGGTGGTGGGGGTGGGAGTGGTGGTGGTGGTGGGAGTGGTGGTGGTGGTGGTGGGAGTGGTGGTGAGAGTGGTGGTGGTGGTGGTGGTGGTTGTGGGAGTGGTGGTGGTGGTGGTGGGAGTGGTGGTGGTGGGAGTGGTGGTGGTGGTGGTGGGAGTGGTGGTGGTGGTGGTGGGAGTGGTGGTTGTGGGAGTGGTGGTGGTGGTGGTGGGAGTGGTGGTGGTGGGAGTGGTGGTGGTGGTGGGAATGGTGGTGGTGGTGGTGGTGGGAGTGGTGGTGAGAGTGGTGGTGGTGGTGGTTGTGGGAGTGGTGGTGGTGGTGGTGGTGGGAGTGGTGGTGGTGGGAGTGGTGGTGGTGGGAGTGGTGGTGGTGGTGGTGGTGGCCAAGGTGGTGGTGGTGGTGGGAGTGGTGGTGGGAGTGGTGGTGGTGGTGGGAGTGGTGGTGGTGGTGGGAGTGGTGGTGGTGGTGGTGGTGGTGGGAGTGGTGGTGGTGGTGGGAGTGGTGGTGGTGGTGGGAGTGGTGGTGGTGGTGGTGGGAGTGGTGGTGGTGGTGGGAGTGGTGGTGGTGGTGGGAGTGGTGGTGGTGGTGGTGGGAGTGGTGGGAGTGGTGGTGGGAGTGGTGGTGGTGGTGGTGGGAGTGGTGGTGGGAGTGGTGGTGGGAGTGGTGGTAGGAGTGGTGGTGGTGGTGGTGGGAGTGGTGATGGTGGGAGTGGTGGTGGTGGGAGTGGTGGTGGTTGCTGGGGGGGGGGGGGGCTACAAAGGATGGGGGGGGGCTAATATCGGGGGGTGGGGTCCAAATGTTCTCCCACCTCCTCCACCCCCTCCACCCCCTCCACCCCCTCCTCCTCCACCCCCCTCCTCCACCTCCCCCCCCTCCACCCCTCCAGCTTCTCCCCGGCCACCCACCCCGAGGCGGGGCTGGAGGAGAACTTTTGCCGGAACCCCGACCAGGATGCCAAGGGCCCCTGGTGCTACACCACGAGCAGAGACACGCGATTCAACTACTGTGGCGTCCGCACGTGTCCAGGTGAAGCCACTCTCTGTCTATCTCTCTCTGTCTATCTCTCTCTGTCTATCACTCTGTCTATCTGTCTGTCTATCTCTCTCTGTCTATCTCTCTCTGTGTCTATCTCTCTGTCTATCTATTACTCTATCTCTCTCTGTCTATCTCTCTCTGTCTATCTCTCTCTGTCTATCTCTCTCTGTCTATCTCTCTCTGTCTATCACTCTGTCTATCTGTCTGTCTATCTCTCTGTGTCTATCTCTCTCTGTCTATCTCTCTCTGTCTATCTCTCTCTGTCTATCTCTCTCTGTCTATCTCTCTCTGTCTATCACTCTGTCTATCTGTCTGTCTATCTCTCTCTGTCTATCTCTCTCTGTCTATCTCTCTCTGTCTATCTCTCTCTGTCTATCTCTCTCTATCTGTCTCTCTGTCTATCTCTCTGTCTATCACTCTCTATGTCTCTCTGTCTATCACTCTGTCTATCTCTCTCTGTCTATCTCTCTCTGTCTATCTCTCTGTCTAGCTCTCTGTCTATCTCTCTCTGTCTATCTCTCTCTGTCTATCTCTCTGTCTATCTCTCTGTCTATCTCTCTCTGTCTATCTCTCTCTATCTGTCTCTCTGTCTATCTCTCTGTCTATCACTCTCTATGTCTCTCTGTCTATCACTCTGTCTATCTCTCTCTGTCTATCTCTCTCTGTCTATCTCTCTGTCTATCTCTCTGTCTATCTCTCTGTCTATCTCTCTCTGTCTATCTCTCTGTCTATTTCTCTGTCTGTCTCTCTCTGTCTATCTATTACTCTATCTCTCTCTGGCTATCTGTCTATCT
>NW_022639077.1:85000-139594 GCF_010993605.1 Petromyzon marinus | reverse complement strand
ACACACACGCAAAGACACACACACAGACACGCACAGAGACAGAGACACACACACAGACACAGAAACAAGCACAGAGCCAGCCACAGAGACACTCACAAAGACACAGACAGAGACACACACACACAGACACGGGGAGAGAGAGACACGGGGAGAGAGAGACACGGAGAGAGACACGGGGAGAGAGAGACATGGGAAGAGAGAGACACGGGGAGAGAGAGAGACACGGACACACATTGTGGGGATGAGTGGAGGATGATTTGAGACACACGCAGACATAACACGCCTGTCTATCCTCGTGTCTATCTCCGTCTCTCTCCCCCCATGTCTCTCTCACCGTGTCCCTCTCACCGTGTCCCTCTCACCGTGTCTCTCTCTCCCCGTGTCTCTCTCCCCGTGTCTCTCTCCCCGTGTCTCTCTCCCCGTGTCTCTCTCCCCGTGTCTCTCTCACCGTGTCCCTCTCACCGTGTCTCTCTCTCCCCGTGTCTCTCTCCCCGTGTCTCTCTCCCCGTGTCTCTCTCCCCGTGTCTCTCTCCCCGTGTCTCTCTCCCCGTGTCTCTCCCCCCTTGTCTCTCTCTCTCTCCCCGTGTCTCTCCCCCCTTGTCTCTCTCTCTCTCCCCGTGTGTCTCTCCCCGTGTGTCTCTCACCCCGTGTCTCTCACCCCGTGTCTCTCTCTCCCCGTGTCTCTCTCACCCCGTGTCTCTCTCTCCCCCCTTGTCTCTCTCCCCGTGTCTCTCCCCCCTTGTCTCTCTCTCTCTCCCCGTGTCTCTCTCCCCGTGTCTCTCTCTCTCCCCGTGTCTCTCTCGCCGTGTCTCTCTCTCTCCCCGTGTCTCTCTCCCCGTGTCTCTCTCCACGTGTCTCTCTCCACGTGTCTCTTACCCCGTGTCTCTCTCCCCGTGTCTCTCTCTCCCTGTCTCTCTCTCTCTCCGTGTCTCTCTCCCCGTGTCTCTCTCTCCGTGTCTCTCTCCCCGTGTCTCTCTCCCCGTATCTCTATCTCCCCGTGTCTCTCTCTCCCCGTGTCTCTCTCCCCATGTGTCTCTCTCTCCCCATCTCTCTCTCCCCCCGTGTCTCTCTCTCCCCGCGTGTCTCTCTCTCCCCGTGTCTCTCTCCGTGTCTCTCTCTCCCCGTGTCTCTCTCTCCCCGTGTCTCTCTCTCCCCGTGTCTCTCTCTCCCCGTCTCTCTCTCCCCGCGTCTCTCTCTCCCCGTGTCTCTCTCACCCCGTGTCTCTCTCTCCGTGTCTCTCTCCGTGTCTCTCTCTCCCCGTGTCTCTCTCTCCCCGTGTCTCTCTCTCCCCGTGTCTCTCTCTCCCCGTGTCTCTCTCTCCCCGTGTCTCTCTCTCCCCGTGTCTCTCTCTCTCCCCGTGTCTCTCTCTCCCCGTGTCTCTCTCTCCCCATGTCTCACTCTCTCCCCGTGTCTCTCTCACCCCGTGTCTCTCTCTCCGTGTCTCTCTCACCCCGTGTCTCTCTCTCCCCGTGTCTCTCTCTCCCCGTGTCTCTCTCTCCCCGTGTCTCTCTCCCCGTGTCTCACTCTCTCCCCGTGTCTCTCTCTCTCCGTGTCTCTCTCTCTCCGTGTCTCTCTCCCCGTGTCTCTCTCTCCCCGTGTCTCTCTAACCTCCCCGTGTCTCACTCTCTCCCCGTGTCTCTCTCTCCGTGTCTCTCTCTCCCCGTGTCTCTCTCTCCCCGTGTCTCTCTCTCCCCGTGTCTCTCTCTCCCCGTGTCTCTCTCCCCGTGTCTCTCTCTCTACGTGTCTCTCTCCCCGTGTCTCTCTCTCCCCGTGTCTCTCTCTCCCCGTGTCTCTCTCTCTCCGTGTCTCTCTCCCCGTGTCTCTCTCCCCGTGTCTCTCTCTCCCCGTGTCTCTCTCTCCCCGCGTCTCTCTCTCCCCGTGTCTCTCACCCCGTGTCTCTCTCTCCCCGTGTCTCTCTCCCCGTGTCTCTCTCTCTCCGTGTCTCTCTCCCCGTGTCTCTCTCTCCCCGTGTCTCTCTCTCCCCGTGTCTCACCTTGTCCACAGCGATTGCAGTGGGTTCTCCGAGCAAAGTTAACATTTCCACATCTAGAAAGAAGCAGCAACATCATCATCAGCAGCAGCATCATCAGTAACATCATCATCAGCAGCATCATCAGTAACATCATCAGCAGCAGAATCAGCATCATCAGTAACATCATCATCAGTAACATCATCATCAGCAGCAGCATCATCAGCATCATAAGTATCATCATCAGTAACATCATCAGCATCACCAGTAACATCATTATCATATTCAACATCAACATCATGAACATCATCGTGAGTAACATCATCATCAGTAACATCATAATCAGTAACATCATCATCAGCATCATCAGCAACATCATCATCATATTCAACATCAACTTCATGAACATCATCGTCATGAACATCATCATCAGTAGCATCATCATCAGTAGCATCATCAGTAACATCATCATCAGTAGCATCATCATCAGTAACATCATCAGCATCGTCATCAACATCCCCCACAGAGACCCACAATGTAAGAGACCTGTTGACTCAGACACCAACATAGACCCACAGAGACTCATAGAGACCCACAGAGACCCATAGACTCACAGAGACCTACAGACACCCACTCATAGACACCCACAGAGACTCACTCATAGACACCCACAGAGACCCCCAGACTCACAGAGACCCATAGACTCACAGAGACCCACAGACACCCATAGAGACCCATTGACTCAGAGACCCACAGACAACCAATCGTAGACACCCACAGAGACCCCCAGACTCACAGAGACCCACAGAGACCCACTCATAGACACCCACAGAGACCCCCAGACTCACAGAGACCCCCAGACTCACAGAGACCCACAGAGACCCACTCATAGACACCCACAGAGACCCCCAGACTCACAGAGACCCATAGACTCACAGAGACCCCCAGACAGAGACCCCCAGACTCACAGAGACCCAGACACCCATAGAGACCCCCAGACTCACAGAGACCCACAGACAACCAATCATAGACACCCACAGAGACCCCCAGACTCACAGAGACCCCAGGCTCACAGAGACCCACAGAGACCCACTCATAGACACCCACAGAGACCCCCAGACTCACAGAGACCCATAGACTCACAGAGGCCCAGACACCCATAGAGACCCCCAGACTCACAGAGACCCACAGACAACCAATCATAGACACCCACAGAGACCCCCAGACTCACAGAGACCCCCAGACAGAGACCCCCAGACTCACAGAGACCCATAGACTCACAGAGACCCAGACACCCATAGAGACCCATAGACTCACAGAGACCCACAGAGACCCACTCATAGACACCCACAGAGACCCCCAGACAGAGACCCCCAGACTCACAGAGACCCCCAGACTCACAGAGACCCACAGAGACCCACTCATAGACACCCACAGAGACCCCCAGACTCACAGAGACCCATAGACTCACAGAGACCCCCAGACAGAGACCCCCAGACTCACAGAGACCCATAGACTCACAGAGACCCAGACACCCATAGAGACCCACAGACAACCAATCATAGACACCCACAGAGCCCCCAGACTCACAGAGACCCCAGGCTCACAGAGACCCATAGACTCACAGAGACCCAGAGACTCACAGAGACCCTTAGACTCATAGACACCCACAGAGACCCACTCATAGACACCCACAGAGACCCCAAGACTCATAGAGACCCACAGACACCCACTCATAGACACCCACAGAGACCCCCATACTCACAGAGACCCCAAGACTCACAGAGTCCCACAGACACCCATAGAGACCCAAAGACTCACAGAGACCCAAAGACAACCAATCGTAGACACCCACAGAGACCCCCAGACTCACAGAGACCCACAGAGACCCACTCATAGACACCCACAGAGACCCCCAGACAGAGACCCCCAGACTCACAGAGACCCCCAGACTCACAGAGACCCACAGAGACCCACTCATAGACACCCACAGAGACCCCCAGACTCACAGAGACCCATAGACTCACAGAGACCCCCAGACAGAGACCCCCATACTCACAGAGACCCATAGACTCGCAGAGACCCACAGACACCCATAGAGACCCATAGACTCGCAGAGACCCAAAGACAACCAATCATAGACACCCACAGAGACCCATAGACTCACAGAGACCCACAGACTCACAGAGACAAACAGACACCCACTCATAGACACCCACAGAGACCCCCATACTCATAGATTCCCACAGACACCCATAGAGACCCATAGACTCACAGAGACCCACAGACACCCACTCATAGACACCCACAGAGACCCCCATACTCACAGAGTCCCACAGACACCCATAGAGACCCATAGACTCACAGAGACCCACAGACAACCAATCGTAGACTCATAGACACCCACAGAGACCCCCATACTCACAGAGACCCCCAGACACCCATAGAGACCCATAGACTCACAGAGACCCCCAGACACCCATAGAGACCCATAGACTCACAGAGACCCACAGACAACCAATCGTAGACTCATAGACACCCACAGAGACCCCCATACTCACAGAGACCCCCAGACTCACAGAGACCCATAGACTCACAGAGACCCACAGACAACCAATCGTAGACACCCACAGAGACCCCCAGACTCACAGAGACCCATAGACTCACAGAGACCCATAGACACTCACAGAGACCCATAGACTCACAGAGACCCACAGACACTCACAGAGACCCATAGACTCACAGAGACCCCCAGACTCACAGAGACTCACAGATTCACAGAGACAAACAGAGACCCACTCATAGACACCCACAGAGACCCCCACTCATAGATTCCCACAGACACCCATAGAGACCCATAGACACCCATAGAGACCCATAGACACCCAGAGACCCATAGACACCCATAGAGACCCATAGACACCCAGAGACCCATAGACACCCAGAGACCCATAGACACCCATAGAGACCCATAGACTCAAAGACCCACAGAGACCCATAGACTCACATAGACCCACAGACACCCACTCATAGACACCCACAGACACCCACTCATAGACACCCACAGAGACCCCCAGACTCAAGAGACCCACAGACACCCATAGACTCAGAGACCCATAGACTCAGAGACCCATAGAGACCCACAGACACCCATAGAGACCCGTAGACTCATAGATACCCGCATAGACCAATAATATAGCAGCTAGGCATCGTCAGGGCCCGGGATCGAACCGACGGACCTCCTGCCTACCATGCAAGGTAGTCACAAAGACAAAGAAACCCCATGTAGCCTGTAACAGGGCGTAGGGGCAAGTGCTGTAAGTAGTGAGTAGCAGCAGTAGCAGAACAGACACACCCACCCACACACTCATTCACTCACTCACTCACCCACACACCCACCCACTCACTCACCCACTCATTCACTCACTCACCCACCCACTCACTCACCCACTCACTCACTCACCCCCACAATCACCCACTCACCCACCCACTCACTCACCCACTCACTCACCCACTCACTCACTCACCCACTCACTCACCCACCCACACACCCACCCACTCATTCACTTACTCACTCACCACCCACTCACTCACTCACCCACTCACTCACTCACCCACCCACACACCCACCCACCCACTCATTCACTCACTCACCACCCACTCACTCACCCACTCACTCACCCACTCACTCACCCACTCACCCACCCACTCACCCACTCACTCACTCACCCACCCACTCACTCACCTACTCACCAACTCACCCGCCCACTCACCCAGCCACTCACCCAGCCACTCACCCACCCACTCACTCACCCACTCATCCGCACACTCACCCACCCACTCACTCACCCACTCACTCACCCCCACAATCACCCACTCACTCACCCACTCACTCACCCACTCACTCACTCCACACCACAGACACACGCACACTCAGACACACACCGCACAAATACCACACACTCACCACACCTGTACATTAACCACACCGCCTAGAGCAAACCCCGTGGTGAATCCGAAGTAAAGTCGGGGTGGATCTACGCGAATCTCGCGGTGAATTCAATCTCAGACCATGGGAAACTTTCAAATGATAGGCTACGCACACACACACACACCACGCCTGTACATTAACCACACGGCCTAGAGCGACGCCCGTGGTGAATCTGAGGTAAAGTCGTGGCCGCTCTACGCGAATCTCGCGGTGAATTCACTCTCACGTCCATGGTAAACGTGACAAGCCCCATGGTAAAAACCTTCAAATGATAGGCCACACACACATACATGGCCACTGTACATTAACCACAGGGCCTAGAGCGAAGTCCGTGGTGAATCTGAGGTAAAGTCGTGGCCGCTCTACGCGAATCTCGCGGTGAATTCACTCTCACGTCCATGGTAAACGTGACAAGGCCCATGGTAAAAAACCTTGAAATGATAGGCCACACACACACACACCACGCCTGTACATTAACCACACGGCCTAGAGCGACGCCCGTGGTGAATCTGAGGTAAAGTCGTGGCCGTTCTACGCGAATCTCCCGGTGAATTCACTCTCACGTCCATGGTAAACGTGACAAGCCCCATGGTAAAAAACCTTCAAATGATAGGCTACGCACACACACCACGCCTGTACATTAACCACACGGCCTAGAGCGAATCCCGTGGTGAATCCGAGGTAAAGTCGTGACCGCTCTACGCGAATCTCGCGGTGAATTCACTCTCACGTCCATGGTAAACGTGACAAGGCTCATGGTAAAAAAAACCTTCAAATGATAGGCCACACACACATACACACACATGGCCACTGTACATTAACCACAGGGCCTAGAGCGAAGTCCGTGGTTAATCTGAGGTAAAGTCGTGGCCGCTCTACGCGAATCTCGCGGTGAATTCACTCTCACGTCCATGGTAAACGTGACAAGCCCCATGGTAAAAAACCTTGAAATGATAGGCCACACCACACATGGCCACTGTACATTAACCACAGGGCCTAGAGCGAAGTCCGTGGTGAATCTGAGGTAAAGTCGGGGTCGCTCTACGCGAATCTCGCGGTGGATTCACTCTCACGTCCATGGCAAACGTGACAAGCCCCATGGTAAAAACCTTCAAATGATAGGCCACACACACCACTGTACATTAACCATAGGGCCTAGAGCGAAGCCCGTGGTGAATCTGAGGTAAAGTCGTGGCCGCTCTACGCGAATCTCGCGGTGAATTCACTCTCACGTCCATGGTAAACGTGACAAGGCCCATGGTAAAAAAACCTTCAAATGATAGGCCACACACACACCACACACATGGCCACTGTACATTAACCACACGGACTAGAGCGAATCCCGTGGTGAATCTGAGGTAAAGTCGGGGTCGCTCTACGCGAATCAACGCGGTTCGAGGGAGTGGAGGGAGGCTCCCCTCCTCCTCCTTCTCCTCCTCATCCTCCTCCTCACTTTCTGTCGCCGCAGATCCAGTCGCCATCGTTGACGCGAAAGTGTCGGGCGGACGCCATTTGACGCCTCGTCTCTCTCTCTCTCTGCCTCCGTCTCTGTCTCTCCCTCTCCCTGCCTCTCCTCTCTCTCTGCTCGCTCTCCCACTTTTTCCGATCGCGTGCCGTGGCAGGTTGTTTAATGGCGTGGCTGCGATCGAGACGACACCACCGGCAGGAGAAGAAGAAGCAACAACAACAACCACCAGCACCAGCAGCACGACCACCGCCTCCAACACCACCACCACCGCTAAACGGAACCGGAACTTGCGTGGAGGTTGAGTAACCCCGCCCCTGACGCATTAAAAAAAAGCTTCCATGGTTTCACAATCTGTTGGTGGTTGTGTTATAATTATTGATGTTGTTGTTGTTATTAATCAATGATAACAGTTGTAATAATAACCACCCTCACCTAAAATGGCGGCCCTCCACCCACCTAAGATGGCGTCTCCCCACTCACCTAAGATGGCGTCTCCACACCTAGGATGGCACCCTCCCTTACCTAAGACGGCGCTCTCCCTCTCCTAAGATGGCGTCTCCCCACCTAGGATGGCGCCCTCCCTTACCTAAGATGCCCCCCGACTCACCTAAGATGGCGTCTCCCCTCGCCTAAGATGGCGTCCCCACCTCTCCTAAGATGGCGTTTCCCCACCTAGGATGGCGCCCTCCCTTAACTAAGATGCCCCCCCCCGACTCACCTAAGATGGCGTCTCCCCTCTCCTAAGATGGCGTCCCCACCTCTCCTAAGATGGCGTCGCCCCACCGAGGATGGCGCCCTCCCTTACCTAAGACGGCGTCCCACTCACCTAAGATGGCGCTCTCCCTCTCCTAAGATGGCGTCTCCCCACCTAGGATGGCGCCCTCCCTTAACTAAGATGCGCCCCCCGACTCACCTAAGATGGCGTCTCGACTCTCCTAAGATGGCGTCTCCGCCTCTCCTAAGATGGCGTCTCCCACCTAGGATGGCGCCCTCCCTTACCTAAGACGGCGTCCCACTCACATAAGATGGCGCCCTCCCTCTCCTAAGATGGCGTCTCCCCACCTAGGATGGCGCCCTCCCTTAACTAAGATGCGCCTCCGACTCACCTAAGATGGCGTCTCCCCTCTCCTAAGATGGCGTCTCCCCACTCACCTAAGATGGCGTCTCCCCACCTAGGATGGCGCCCACCCTTACCTAAGACGGCGTCCCACTCACATAAGATGGCGCCCTCCCTCTGCTAAGATGGCGTCTCCCCACCTAGGATGGCGCCCTCCCTTAACTAAGATGCCCCCCAGACTCACCTAAGATGGCGTCTCCACTCTCCTATGATGGCGTCCCCACCTCTCCTAAGATGGCGTTTCCCCACCTAGGATGGCACCCTCCCTTAACTAAGATGCCCCCCCCCCGACTCACCTAAGATGGCGTCTCCCCTCTGCTAAGATGGCGTCTCCCCACTCACCTAAGATGGCGTCTCCCCACCTAGGATGGCGCCCTCCCTTACCTAAGACGGCGTCCCACTCACCTAAGATGGCGCAATCCCTCTCCTAAGATGGCGTCTCCCCACCTAGGATGGCGCCCTCCCTTAACTAAGCTGCCCCCCCCCCGACTCACCTAAGATGGCGTCCCCACCTCTCCTAAGATGGCGTCTCCCCACCTAAGATGGCGCCCTCCCTCACCATTCAGTTTCAGTATTCAGTTAAATTTATTAGTTATTTGGTAATAGCCCTGTGAGCCATTCTGGCTATTGAATCGGGTGCAACCGCAACAAACAAAAAACATGAACGAGAAAACTTCTTTAAGTGACTTACGCGCAAACAGAAAAATCCAGGAAAAAAACCCGGCAAAAAATCTTCCAGAAAGAGCATCAAAAACCAACGCCTCATCAGCTTGTGTGTCTGTGTGTCTATGTTGTGTGTCTATGTGTGTCTGTGTTGTGTGTCTATATTGTGTGTCTGTGTGTCTATGTGTCTATATTGTGTCTGTGTTGTGTGTCTGTGTGTCTATGTTGTGTGTCTATGTTGTGTCTGTGTGTCTATGTTGTGTCTGTGGTGTGTGTCTATATTGTGTGTCTGTGTGTCTATGTTGTGTGTCTGTGTGTCTATGTTGTGTGTCTGTGTGTCTATGTTGTGTGTCTGTGTGTCTATGTTGTGTGTCTATATTGTGTGTCTGTGTGTCTATGTTGTGTGTCTATGTTGTGTCTGTGTGTCTATGTTGTGTGTCTGTGTGTCTATGTTGTGTGTCTGTGTGTCTATGTTGTGTCTGTGTTGTGTCTGTGTGTCTATCTGTGTGTCTATGTTGTGTGTCTATGTTGTGTGTCTGTGTGTCTATGTTGTGTGTCTGTGTGTCTATGTTGTGTGTCTGTGTGTCTATGTTGTGTGTCTGTGTGTCTATGTTGTGTGTCTATGTTGTGTGTCTGTGTGTCTATGTTGTGTGTCTATGTTGTGTGTCTATGTGTCTATGTTGTGTGTCTGTGTGTCTATGTTGTGTGTCTGTGTGTCTATGTTGTGTGTCTATGTTGTGTGTCTATGTTGTGTGTCTGTGTGTCTATGTTGTGTGTCTGTGTGTCTATGTTGTGTGACTATGTTGTGTCTGTGTTGTGTCTGTGTGTCTGTCTGTGTGTCTATGTTGTGTGTCTATGTTGTGTGTCTATGTTGTGTGTCTGTGTGTCTATGTTGTGTGTCTATGTTGTGTGTCTGCGTGTCTATGTTGTGTGTCTGTGTGTCTATGTGTGTCTGTGTGTCTATGTTGTGTGTCTATGTTGTGTGTCTGTGTGTCTATGTTGTGTGTCTATGTTGTGTGTCTGTGTGTCTATGTTGTGTCTGTGTGTCTATGTTGTGTGTCTGTGTGTCTATGTTGTGTGTCTATGTTGTGTGTCTATGTTGTGTGTCTGTGTGTCTATGTTGTGTGTCTGTGTGTCTATGTTGTGTGACTATGTTGTGTCTGTGTTGTGTCTGTGTGTCTGTCTGTGTGTCTATGTTGTGTGTCTATGTTGTGTGTCTATGTTGTGTGTCTGTGTGTCTATGTTGTGTGTCTATGTTGTGTGTCTGTGTGTCTATGTTGTGTGTCTGTGTGTCTATGTGTGTCTGTGTGTCTATGTTGTGTGTCTATGTTGTGTGTCTGTGTGTCTATGTTGTGTGTCTATGTTGTGTGTCTGTGTGTCTATGTTGTGTCTGTGTGTCTATGTTGTGTGTCTGTGTGTCTATGTTGTGTCTGTGTTGTGTCTGTGTGTCTGTCTGTGTGTCTGTCTGTGTGTCTATGTTGTGTGTCTATGTTGTGTGTCTGTGTGTCTATGTTGTGTGTCTATGTTGTGTGTCTATGTTGTGTGTCTGTGTGTCTATGTTGTGTGTCTATGTTGTGTGTCTGTGTGTCTATGTTGTGTGTCTGTGTGTCTGTGTTGTGTGTCTATGTTGTGTGTCTGTGTGTCTATGTTGTGTGTCTGTCTGTGTGTCTATGTTGTGTGTCTATGTTGTGTGTCTGTGTGTCTATGTTGTGTGTCTGTCTGTGTGTCTATGTGTGTCTGTGTGTGCCTGTGTGTCTATGTTGTGTGTCTATGTTGTGTCTGTGTGTCTATGTTGTGTGTCTGTGTGTCTATGTTGTGTGTCTATGTTGTGTGTGTCTATGTTGTGTGTCTCTGTGTCTATGTTGTGTGTCTATGTTGTGTGTCTATGTTGTGTGTCTATGTTGTGTGTCTATGTTGTGTCTGTGTGTCTATGTTGTGTGTCTGTCTGTGTGTCTATGTTGTGTGTCTGTGTGTCTATGTTGTGTTTGTGTGTCTATGTGTGTCTAAGTTGTGTGTCTGTGTGTCTATGTTGTGTGTCTATATTGTGTCTGTGTTGTGTGTCTGTGTGTCTATGTTGTGTGTCTGTGTGTCTATGTTGTGTCTGTGTTGTGTCTGAGTGTCTGTCTGTTTGTCTGTCTGTGTGTCTATGTTGTGTGTCTATGTTGTGTGTCTGTGTGTCTATGTTGTGTGTCTATGTTGTGTGTCTATGTTGTGTGTCTATGTTGTGTGTCTATGTTGTGTGTCTATGTTGTGTGTCTATGTGTCTATGTTGTGTGTCTATGTTGTGTGTCTGTGTGTCTATGTTGTGTCTGTGTGTCTATGTTGTGTGTCTATGTTGTGTGTCTGTGTGTATATGTTGTGTGTCTGTCTGTGTCTCTGTGTGTCTACGTTGTGTGTCTGTGTGTGTGTCTGTGTGTCTATGTTGTGTGTCTATGTTGTGTGTCTGTGTGTCTATGTTGTGTGTCTGTGTTGTGTGTCTATGTTGTGTCTGTGTGTCTGTGTTGTGTGTCTATGTTGTGTGTCTGTGTGTCTATGTTGTGTGTCTATGTTGTGTGTCTGTGTGTCTATGTTGTGTGTCTATGTTGTGTCTGTGTGTCTATGTTGTGTGTCTATGTGTGTCTGTGTGTCTATGTTGTGTGTCTATGTTGTGTGTCTATGTTGTGTGTCTGTGTGTCTATGTTGTGTCTGTGTGTCTATGTTGTGTGTCTATGTGTGTCTGTGTGTCTATGTTGTGTGTCTATGTTGTGCGTCTATGTTGTGTGTCTGTGTGTCTATGTTGTGTCTATGTGTGTGTCTGTCTGTGTGTCTATGTTGTGTGTCTGTGTGTCTATGTTGTGTCTGTGTGTCTATGTTGTGTGTCTATGTTGTGTGTCTGTGTGTCTATGTTGTGTGTCTGTCTGTGTCTCTGTGTGTCTACGTTGTGTGTCTGTGTGTGTCTGTGTGTCTATGTTGTGTGTCTATGTTGGGTGTCTGTGTGTCTATGTTGTGTGTCTGTGTTGTGTGTCTATGTTGTGTCTGTGTGTCTGTGTTGTGTGTCTATGTTGTGTGTCTGTGTGTCTATGTTGTGTGTCTATGTTGTGTGTCTGTGTGTCTATGTTGTGTGTCTATGTTGTGTCTGTGTGTCTATGTTGTGTGTCTGTGTGTCTGTGTTGTGTGTCTATGTTGTGTGTCTATGTTGTGTGTCTATGTTGTGTGTCTGTGTGTCTATGTTGTGTCTGTGTGTCTATGTTGTGTGTCTATGTGTGTCTGTGTGTCTATGTTGTGTGTCTATGTTGTGTGTCTATGTTGTGTGTCTGTGTGTCTATGTTGTGTCTATGTGTGTGTCTGTCTGTGTGTCTATGTTGTGTGTCTTTGTGTCTATGTTGTGTGTCTGTGTGTCTATGTTGTGTGTCTATGTTGTGTGTCTATGTTGTGTGTCTATGTGTCTATGTTGTGTGTCTGTGTGTCTATGTTGTGTGTCTGTGTGTCTATGTTGTGTGTCTATGTTGTGTGTCTATGTTGTGTGTCTGTGTGTCTATGTTGTGTCTGTGTTGTGTCTGTGTGTCTGTCTGTGTGTCTGTCTGTGTGTCTATGTTGTGTGTCTATGTTGTGCGTCTATGTTGTGTGTCTGTGTGTCTATGTTGTGTGTCTATGTGTGTCTGTGTTGTGTGTGTCTGTGTGTCTATGTTGTGTGTCTATGTGTGTCTGTGTTGTGTGTGTCTGTGTGTCTATGTTGTGTGTCTATGTTGTGTGTCTATGTTGTGTGTCTGTGTGTCTATGTTGTGTGTCTGTGTGTCTATGTTGTGTGTCTATGTTGTGTGTCTGTGTGTCTATGTTGTGTGTCTATGTGTGTCTGTGTGTCTATGTTGTGTGTCTATGTTGTGTGTCTGTGTGTCTATGTTGTGTCTGTGTTGTGTCTGTGTGTCTATCTGTGTGTCTATGTTGTGTGTCTATGTTGTGTGTCTGTGTGTCTATGTTGTGTGTCTGTGTGTATATGTTGTGTGTCTGTGTGTCTATGTTGTGTGTCTGTGTGTCTATGTTGTGTGTCTATGTTGTGTGTCTGTGTGTCTATGTTGTGTGTCTATGTTGTGTGTCTATGTGTCTATGTTGTGTGTCTGTGTGTCTATGTTGTGTGTCTGTGTGTCTATGTTGTGTGTCTATGTTGTGTGTCTATGTTGTGTGTCTGTGTGTCTATGTTGTGTGTCTGTGTGTCTATGTTGTGTGACTATGTTGTGTCTGTGTTGTGTCTGTGTGTCTGTCTGTGTGTCTATGTTGTGTGTCTATGTTGTGTGTCTATGTTGTGTGTCTGTGTGTCTATGTTGTGTGTCTGTGTGTCTATGTTGTGTGTCTATGTTGTGTGTCTGTGTGTCTATGTTGTGTGTCTGTGTGTCTATGTGTGTCTGTGTGTCTATGTTGTGTGTCTATGTTGTGTGTCTGTGTGTCTATGTTGTGTGTCTATGTTGTGTGTCTGTGTGTCTATGTTGTGTCTGTGTGTCTATGTTGTGTGTCTGTGTGTCTATGTTGTGTCTGTGTTGTGTCTGTGTGTCTGTCTGTGTGTCTGTCTGTGTGTCTATGTTGTGTGTCTATGTTGTGTGTCTGTGTGTCTATGTTGTGTGTCTATGTTGTGTGTCTATGTTGTGTGTCTGTGTGTCTATGTTGTGTGTCTATGTTGTGTGTCTGTGTGTCTATGTTGTGTGTCTGTGTGTCTGTGTTGTGTGTCTATGTTGTGTGTCTGTGTGTCTATGTTGTGTGTCTGTCTGTGTGTCTATGTTGTGTGTCTATGTTGTGTGTCTGTGTGTCTATGTTGTGTGTCTGTCTGTGTGTCTATGTGTGTCTGTGTGTGCCTGTGTGTCTATGTTGTGTGTCTATGTTGTGTCTGTGTGTCTATGTTGTGTGTCTGTGTGTCTATGTTGTGTGTCTATGTTGTGTGTGTCTATGTTGTGTGTCTCTGTGTCTATGTTGTGTGTCTGTGTGTCTATGTTGTGTGTCTATGTTGTGTGTCTATGTTGTGTGTCTATGTTGTGTGTCTATGTTGTGTCTGTGTGTCTATGTTGTGTGTCTGTCTGTGTGTCTATGTTGTGTGTCTGTGTGTCTATGTTGTGTCTGTGTGTCTATGTGTGTCTATGTTGTGTGTCTGTGTGTCTATGTTGTGTGTCTATATTGTGTCTGTGTTGTGTGTCTGTGTGTCTATGTTGTGTGTCTGTGTGTCTATGTTGTGTCTGTGTTGTGTCTGTGTGTCTGTCTGTTTGTCTGTCTGTGTGTCTATGTTGTGTGTCTATGTTGTGTGTCTGTGTGTCTATGTTGTGTGTCTATGTTGTGTGTCTATGTTGTGTGTCTATGTTGTGTGTCTATGTGTCTATGTTGTGTGTCTATGTTGTGTGTCTATGTTGTGTCTGTGTGTCTATGTTGTGTGTCTATGTTGTGTGTCTGTGTGTCTATGTTGTGTGTCTGTCTGTGTCTCTGTGTGTCTACGTTGTGTGTCTGTGTGTGTGTCTGTGTGTCTATGTTGTGTGTCTATGTTGTGTGTCTGTGTGTCTATGTTGTGTGTCTGTGTTGTGTGTCTATGTTGTGTCTGTGTGTCTGTGTTGTGTGTCTATGTTGTGTGTCTGTGTGTCTATGTTGTGTGTCTATGTTGTGTGTCTGTGTGTCTATGTTGTGTGTCTATGTTGTGTCTGTGTGTCTATGTTGTGTGTCTATGTGTGTCTGTGTGTCTATGTTGTGTGTCTATGTTGTGTGTCTATGTTGTGTGTCTGTGTGTCTATGTTGTGTCTGTGTGTCTATGTTGTGTGTCTATGTGTGTCTGTGTGTCTATGTTGTGTGTCTATGTTGTGTGTCTATGTTGTGTGTCTGTGTGTCTATGTTGTGTCTATGTGTGTGTCTGTCTGTGTGTCTATGTTGTGTGTCTGTGTGTCTATGTTGTGTCTGTGTGTCTATGTTGTGTGTCTATGTTGTGCGTCTGTGTGTCTATGTTGTGTGTCTGTGTTGTGTGTCTATGTTGTGTCTGTGTGTCTGTGTTGTGTGTCTATGTTGTGTGTCTGTGTGTCTATGTTGTGTGTCTATGTTGTGTGTCTGTGTGTCTATGTTGTGTGTCTATGTTGTGTCTGTGTGTCTATGTTGTGTGTCTGTGTGTCTGTGTTGTGTGTCTATGTTGTGTGTCTATGTTGTGTGTCTATGTTGTGTGTCTATGTTGTGTGTCTATGTTGTGTCTGTGTGTCTATGTTGTGTGTCTATGTGTGTCTGTGTGTCTATGTTGTGTGTCTATGTTGTGTGTCTATGTTGTGTGTCTGTGTGTCTATGTTGTGTCTATGTGTGTGTCTGTCTGTGTGTCTATGTTGTGTGTCTTTGTGTCTATGTTGTGTGTCTGTGTGTCTATGTTGTGTGTCTATGTTGTGTGTCTATGTTGTGTGTCTATGTGTCTATGTTGTGTGTCTGTGTGTCTATGTTGTGTGTCTGTGTGTCTATGTTGTGTGTCTATGTTGTGTGTCTATGTTGTGTGTCTGTGTGTCTATGTTGTGTCTGTGTTGTGTCTGTGTGTCTGTCTGTGTGTCTGTCTGTGTGTCTATGTTGTGTGTCTATGTTGTGCGTCTATGTTGTGTGTCTGTGTGTCTATGTTGTGTGTCTATGTGTGTCTGTGTTGTGTGTGTCTGTGTGTCTATGTTGTGTGTCTATGTGTGTCTGTGTTGTGTGTGTCTGTGTGTCTATGTTGTGTGTTTATGTGTGTCTGTGTTGTGTGTGTTTGTGTGTCTATGTTGTGTGTCTATGTTGTGTCTATGTTGTGTGTCTATATTGTGTGTCTATGTGTGTCTGTGTTGTGTGTGTCTGTGTCTATGTTGTGTGTCTGTGTGTCTATGTTGTGTGTCTATATTGTGTCTGTGTTGTGTGTCTGTGTGTCTATGTTGTGTGTCTATGTTGTGTGTCTGTGTGTCTATGTTGTGTGTCTCTCTCTGTGTGTCTGTGTGTCTATGTTGTGTGTCTATGTTGTGTCTATATTGTGTGTCTGTGTGTCTATGTTGTGTTTGTGTGTCTATGTTGTGTTTGTGTGACTATGTTGTGTGTCTCTCTCTGTGTGTCTGTCTGTGTGTCTGTCTGTGTGTCTATGTTGTGTGTCTATATTGTGTCTGTGTTGTGTGTCTGTGTGTCTATGTTGTGTGTCTGTGTGTCTATGTTGTGTGTCTATGTTGTGTGTCTGTGTGTCTATGTTGTGTGTCTGTGTGTCTATGTTGTGTGTCTGTGTGTCTATGTTGTGTGTCTGTGTGTGTCTATGTTGTGTGTCTATGTTGTGTGTCTATGTGTGTCTGTGTGTCTATGTTGTGTGTCTCTCTCTGTGTCTCTCTCTGTGTGTCTATGTTGTGTGTCTATGTTGTGTGTCTATGTTGTGTGTCTATGTGTCTATGTTGTGTGTCTGTGTGTCTATGTTGTGTGTCTGTGTGTCTATGTTGTGTGTCTATGTTGTGTGTCTATGTTGTGTGTCTGTGTGTCTATGTTGTGTCTGTGTTGTGTCTGTGTGTCTGTCTGTGTGTCTGTCTGTGTGTCTATGTTGTGTGTCTATGTTGTGCGTCTATGTTGTGTGTCTGTGTGTCTATGTTGTGTGTCTATGTGTGTCTGTGTTGTGTGTGTCTGTGTGTCTATGTTGTGTGTCTATGTGTGTCTGTGTTGTGTGTGTCTGTGTGTCTATGTTGTGTGTCTATGTTGTGTCTATGTTGTGTGTCTATATTGTGTGTCTATGTGTGTCTGTGTTGTGTGTGTCTGTGTGTCTATGTTGTGTGTCTGTGTGTCTATGTTGTGTGTCTATATTGTGTCTGTGTTGTGTGTCTGTGTGTCTATGTTGTGTGTCTATGTTGTGTGTCTGTGTGTCTATGTTGTGTCTCTCTCTCTGTGTGTCTGTGTGTCTATGTTGTGTGTCTATGTTGTGTCTATATTGTGTGTCTGTGTGTCTATGTTGTGTTTGTGTGTCTATGTTGTGTTTGTATGTCTATGTTGTGTCTCTCTCTGTGTGTCTGTCTGTGTGTCTGTCTGTGTGTCTATGTTGTGTGTCTATATTGTGTCTGTGTTGTGTGTCTGTGTGTCTATGTAGTGTGTCTATGTTGTGTGTCTATGTTGTGTGTCTATGTTGTGTGTCTGTGTGTCTATGTTGTGTGTCTGTGTTGTGTGTCTGTGTGTCTATGTTGTGTGTCTATGTGTGTCTGTGTTGTGTGTGTCTGTGTGTCTATGTTGTGTGTCTATGTGTGTCTGTGTTGTGTGTGTCTGTGTGTCTATGTTGTGTGTCTATGTTGTGTCTATGTTGTGTGTCTATATTGTGTGTCTATGTGTGTCTGTGTTGTGTGTGTCTGTGTGTCTATGTTGTGTGTCTGTGTGTCTATGTTGTGTGTCTATATTGTGTCTGTGTTGTGTGTCTGTGTGTCTATGTTGTGTGTCTATGTTGTGTGTCTGTGTGTCTATGTTGTGTGTCTCTCTGTGTGTCTGTGTGTCTATGTTGTGTGTCTATGTTGTGTCTATATTGTGTGTCTGTGTGTCTATGTTGTGTTTGTGTGTCTATGTTGTGTTTGTATGTCTATGTTGTGTCTCTCTCTGTGTGTCTGTCTGTGTGTCTGTCTGTGTGTCTATGTTGTGTGTCTATATTGTGTCTGTGTTGTGTGTCTGTGTGTCTATGTAGTGTGTCTATGTTGTGTGTCTATGTTGTGTGTCTATGTTGTGTGTCTGTGTGTCTATGTTGTGTGTCTGTGTGTCTATGTTGTGTGTCTGTGTGTCTATGTTGTGTGTTTATGTTGTGTGTCTATGTGTGTCTGTGTGTCTATGTTGTGTGTCTCTCTCTGTGTGTCTCTCTCTGTGTGTCTATGTTGTGTGTCTCTGTGTTGTGTGTCTCTGTGTGTCTCTGTGTGTCTCTCTCTCTGTGTCTTCTGTGTCTATGTTGTGTGTCTCTCTGTGTCTGTCTCTGTCTCTCTCTGTGTGTGTCTGTGTGTCTATGTTGTGTGTCTCTCTCTGTGTGTCTCTGTGTCTCTCTGTGTGTCTGTGTGTCTATGTTGTGTGTATCTATCTATGTCTGTCTGTATGTCTAGGTTGTGTGTCTCTCTGTGTCTCTGTGTGTCTATGTTGTGTGTCTCTCTCTCTGTGTCTCTGTGTGTCTCTGTGTTGTCTCTCTCTGTGCCTCTGTGTGTCTCTGTGTGTCTGTCTGTGTGTCTGTCTGTGTGTCTCTCTTTGTGTGTCTCTGTGTGTCTCTCTGTGTCTCTGTGTGTCTCTCTGTGTGTCTATGTTGTGTGTCTCTCTCTGTGTGTCTCTGTGTTGTCTCTCTCTGCCTGTGTCTCTGTGTTGTGTGTCTCTCTCTCTGTGTATATGTTCTGTGTGTCTCTGCTTGTGTGTCTCTGTGTTGTGTCTCTCTCTCTGTGTCTCTCTCTGTGCCTCTCTGTGTTTCTGTCTGTGTGTCTATGCTGTGTCTCTCTCTGTGTGTCTCTGTGTTGTCTCTCTCTGCCTGTGTGTCTGTGTCTGTATGTCTGTCTGTGTGTCTCTGTGTTGTGTGTGTCTCTCTCTGTATGTCTACGTTGTGTGTGTCTCTCTCTCTGTGTGTCTATGTTCTGTGTCTCTCTGTGTGTCTCTGTGTGTCTCTGTGTGTCTATGTTGTGTGTCTCTCTGTGTGTCTCTGTGTGTCTCTGCTTGTGTGTCTCTGTGTTGTGTCTCTCTCTGTGTCTCTCTCTGTGCCTCTCTGTGTGTCTGTCTGTGTGTCTATGCTGTGTCTCTCTCTCTCTCTGTGTGTCTGTCTATGTGTCTATGCTGTGTCTCTCTCTGTGTGTCTCTGTGTTGTCTCTCTCTGCCTGTGTGTCTGTCTGTGTGTCTGTCTGTGTGTCTCTGTGTTGTGTGTGTCTCTCTCTGTGTGTCTACGTTGTGTGTGTCTCTCTCTGTGTGTCTATGTTCTGTGTCTCTCTGTGTGTGTCTCTGTGTGTCTCTGCTTGTGTGTCTCTGTGTTGTGTCTCTCTCTGTGTGTCTCTCTGGTGTGTATCTCTCTGTGTCTCTCTCTGTGTGTCTATGTTGTGTGTGTCTCTCTCTGTATGTCTCTGTGTGTCTCTGCTTGTGTGTCTCTGTGTTGTGTCTTTCTCTCTGTGTCTCTGTGTGTCTCTCTCTGTGTGTCTATCTTGTGTCTGTCTGTCTGTGTGTCTATGCTGTGTGTCTCTCTCTACGTGTCTCTGTGTTGTCTCTCTCTGCCTGTGTGTCTGTGTCTGTGTGTCTCTCTGTGCCTCTCTGTGTGTGTCTACGTTGTGTGTGTCTCTCTGTGTGTGTCTATGTTGTGTGTGTCTCTCTATGTGTGTCTCTCTGTGCCTCTCTCTCTACGTGTCTCTGTGTTGTCTCTCTCTGCCTGTGTGTCTGTGTCTGTGTGTCTCTCTCTGTGCCTCTCTGTGTGTGTCTACGTTGTGTGTGTCTCTCTCTCTTTGTCTATGTTCTGTGTCTCTCTCTGTGTGTCTCTGTGTGTCTCTGTGTGTCTCTGCTTGTGTGTCTCTGTGTTGTGTCTCTCTCTGTGTCTCTGTGTGTCTCTCTCTGTGTGTCTCTGTGTGTCTCTCTCTGTGTGTCTGTGTTGTGTGTCTCTCTCTGTGCCTCAGTGTGTGTCTACATTGTGTGTGTCTCTCTCTGTGTGTCTATGTTGTGTGTGTCTGTCTGTGTGTCTATGCTGTGTCTCTCTCTCTCTACGTGTCTCTGTGTTGTCTCTCTCTGCCTCTGTGTCTGTGTTGTGTCTCTCTCTGTGTGTCTCTGTGTTGTGTCTCTGTGTTGTCTCTCTCTGCCTGTGTGTCTCTCTGTGTGTCTATGTTCTGTGTGTCTGTCTGTGTGTCTATGTTGTGTCTCTCTCTACGTGTCTCTGTGTTGTTTCTCTCTGCCCGTCTCTCTCTGTGTGTCTCTCTCTGTGTGTCTCTGTGTGTCTCTGCTTGTGTGTCTGTCTGTGTGTCTATGCTGTGTCTCTCTATCGCTAAGTGTCTCTGTGCTGTCTCTCTCTGCCTGTGTGTCTGTGTCTGTGTGTCTCTCTCTGTGTCTCTCTCTGTGTGTGTACGTTGTGTGTTTCTCTCTCTGTCTATGTTCTGTGTCTCTCTCTGTGTGTCTCTGTGTGTCTCTGTGTGTCTCTGCTTGTGTGTCTCTGTGTTGTGTCTCTCTCTGTGCCTCTCTGTGTGTCTCTGTGTTGTGTGTCTGTCTGTGTGTCTCTCTCTCGACGTGTATGTGTTGTCTCTTTCTGCCTGTGTGTCTGTGTCTGTGTGTCTGTGTGTCTATGTGTGTCTCTCTCTACGTGTCTTTGTGTTGTCTCTCTCTGCCTGTGTGTCTGTGTTGTGTGTCTGTGTCTGTGTGTGTCTCTCTGTGTGTCTCTCTGTGTGTGTCTATGTTGTGTGTCTCTCTCTGTGTGTGTGTGTACGTTGTGTGTGTCTCTCTGTGTTTGTGTGTCTGTCTGTGTGTCTGTGTTATGTGTCTCTCTCTGTGCCTCTCTGTGTGTGTCTACGTTGTGTGTGTCTCTCTGTGTTTGTGTGTCTGCCTGTGTGTCTGTGTTGTGTGTCTCTCTGTGTGCCTCTCTGTGTGTCTATGTTGTGTCTCTCTCTGTGTGTCTACGGTGTGTGTGTCTCTCTCTCTCTGTGTGTGTCTACGTTGTGTGTGTCTCTCTCTCTGTGTGTGTCTACGTTGTGCGTGTCTCTCTGTGTTTGTGTGTCTGCCTGTGTCTGTGTTGTGTGTCTCTCTGTGTGCCTCTCTGTGTGTCGATATTGTGTGTGTCTCTCTCTCTGTGTGTGTCTACGTTGTGTGTGTGTCTCTCTCTCTGTGTGTGTCTACGTTGTGCGTGTCTCTCTGTGTTTGTGTGTCTGCCTGTGTGTCTGTGTTGTGTGTCTCTCTCTGTGTGTCTCTGTGTGTGTGTCTATGTTGTGTGTGTCTCTCTCTGTGTGTGTCTACGTTGTGCGTGTCTCTCTCTCTCTGTGTCTATCTTGTGTGTGCCTGTCTGTGTGTCTATGCTGTGTCTCTCTCTACGTGTATCTGTGTTGTCTCTCTCTGCCTGTGTGTCTGTGTCTGTGTGTCTCTCTGTGTGTCTCTCTGTGTGTCTCTCTCTGTGTTTGTGTGTCTGCCTGTGTGTCTATGCTGTGTATCTCTCTCTACGTGTCTCTGTGTTGTCTCTCTCTGCTTGTGTGTCTGCCTGTGTGTCTGTGTTGTGTGTCTCTCTCTGTGTCTCTCTGTGTGTGTCTACGTTGTGTGTCTCTCTCTGTGTGTGTCTACGTTGTGCGTGTCTCTCTGTGTTTGTGTGTGTCTCTGCTTGTGTGTCTGCCTGTGTGTCTCTGTGTTGTGTCTCTCTCTCTGTGTCTCTCTGTCCCTCTCTGTGTGTGTCTATGTTCTGTGTGTCTGTCTGTGTGTCTATGCTGTGTCTCTCTCTCTCTACGTGTATCTGTGTTGTCTCTCTCTGCCTGTGTCTGTGTTGTGTGTCTCTCTCTGTGCCTCTCTGTGTGTCTATGTTGTGTCTCTCTGTGTGTGTACGTTGTGTGTGTCTCTCTGTGTGTGTGTGTGTACGTTGTGCGTGTCTCTCTGTGTTTGTGTGTCTGCCTGTGTGTCTGTGTTGTGTGTCTCTCTCTGTGCCTCTCTGTGTGTCTACGGTGTGTGTCTCTCTCTCTGTGTGTGTCTACGTTGTGTGTCTCTCTCTCTGTGTGTCTACGGTGTGTGTCTCTCTCTCTGTGTGTGTCTACGTTGTGTGTCTCTCTCTCTCTGTGTCTACGGTGTGTGTGTGTCTCTCTCTGTGTGTCTACGTTGTGCGTGTCTCTCTGTGTTTGTGTGTCTGCCTGTGTGTCTTTGTTGTGTGTCTCTCTCTGTGTGTCTCTGTGTGTGTGTCTATGTTGTGTGTGTCTCTCTGTGTGTGTCTACGTTGTGTGTCTCTCTCTGTGTATGTACGTTGTGTGTGTCTCTCTGTATTTGTGTGTCTGCCTGTGTGTCTGTGTTGTGTGTCTCTCTACGTGTATCTGTGTTGTCTCTCTCTGTCTGTGTGTCTCTCTCTCTGTGCCTCTCTGTGTGTGTCTACGTTGTGTGTGTCTCTCTCTCTGTGTGTCTCTCTGTGTGTCTCTCTGTGTGTTTGTGTGTCTGTGTTGTGTGTCTCTCTCTCTGTCTGTCTCTGTGTGTGTGTCTACGTTGTGTGTCTCTCCCTCTCTGTGTGTGTCTACGTTGTGTGTCTCTCTCTCTCTCTGTGTGTCTACGTTGTGCGTGTCTCTCTGTGTTTGTGTGTATGTCTGTGTGTCTTTGTTGTGTGTCTCTCTCTGTGTGTCTCTGTGTGTGTCTATGTTGTGTGTCTCTCTCTGTGTGTGTCTACGTTGTGCGTGTCTCTCTGTGTGTGTCTACGTTGTGTGTCTCTCTCTGTGTGTGTCTACGTTGTGTGTGTCTCTCTCTGTGTGTGTCTACGTTGTGCGTGTCTCTCTGTGTTTGTGTGTCTGCCTGTGTGTCTGTGTTGTGTGTCTCTCTCTGTGCCTCTCTGTGTGTGTCTACGTTGTGCATGTCTCTCTCTCTCTGTGTCTATCTTGTGTGTGCCTGTCTGTGTGTCTATGCTGTGTCGCTCTCTACGTGTATCTGTGTTGTCTCTCTCTGCCTGTGTGTCTGTGTCTGTGTGTCTCTCTGTGTGTCTCTCTGTGTGTCTCTCTCTGTGTTTGTGTGTCTGCCTGTGTGTCTATGCTGTGTGTCTCTCTCTACGTGTCTCTGTGTTGTCTCTCTCTGCTTGTGTGTCTGCCTGTGTGTCTGTGTTGTGTGTCTCTCTCTGTGTCTCTCTGTGTGTGTCTACGTTGTGTGTCTCTCTCTCTCTGTGTGTCTACGTTGTGCGTGTCTCTCTGTGTTTGTGTGTGTCTCTGCTTGTGTGTCTGCCTGTGTGTCTCTGTGTTGTGTCTCTCTCTCTGTGTCTCTCTGTCCCTCTCTGTGTGTGTCTATGTTCTGTGTGTCTGTCTGTGTGTCTATGCTGTGTCTCTCTCTCTCTCTCTACATGTATCTGTGTTGTCTCTCTCTGCCTGTGTCTGTGTTGTGTGTCTCTCTCTGTGCCTCTCTGTGTGTCTATGTTGTGTCTCTCTGTGTGTGTACGTTGTGTGTGTCTTTCTGTGTGTGTACGTTGTGTGTGTCTCTCTGTGTTTGTGTGTCTGCCTGTGTGTCTGTGTTGTGTGTCTCTCTCTGTGCCTCTCTGTGTGTGTCTACGTTGTGTGTCTCTCTCTCTGTGTGTGTCTACGTTGTGTGTCTCTCTCTGTGTGTGTCTACGTTGTGTGTCTCTCTCTCTGTGTGTGTACGTTGTGTGTCTCTCTCTCTCTGTGTGTCTACGTTGTGCGTGTCTCTCTGTGTTTGTGTGTCTGCCTGTGTGTCTGTGTTGTGTGTCTCTCTCTGTGCCTCTCTGTGTGTTTCTACGTTGTGTGTGTGTCTCTCTGTGTGTGTCTATGTTGTGTGTGTCTCTCTCTCTGTGTGTGTCTACGTTGTGTCTCTCTCTCTCTGTGTCTCTCTGTGTGTCTCTCTGTGTGTGTCTACGTTGTGTGTGTCTCTCTCTCTCTGTGTCTCTCTGTGTGTCTCTCTGTGTGTGTCTACGTTGTGTGTGTCTCGCTCTCTCTGTGTGTCTCTCTGTGTGTCTCTCTGTGTGTTTGTGTGTCTGTGTTGTGTGTCTCTCTCTGTCTGTCTCTCTGTGTGTGTCTACGTTGTGTGTCTCTCTCTCTCTGTGTGTCTCTCTGTGTGTCTCTCTGTGTGTGTCTGCCTACCCGACCGCTTGTCCTGCAATCGAAACCTCGTGCATTCTTTCGTCTAGCTCATCTCCCTCCCGTACGTGAAGGCCTCTCCGGACGAACCGACCGCCGAATGGGCATGTTGCAATGGTTTCACCAGCAGATGCTCCGCCGTCCGAGCCATTGTGGTGTCTCGAAACGATTTCCATGCCCCCGTGCGTGGGTCGACCTCTGCCCTGGGGTGAATGCCCGTGTCACTGCACACAACCCGTTCGCACGGATGGGCAACACGCGATTTTTAAAACCATCCGCCGGGGGAGGGATATCGTTTCCGCAAGGCTGCGGGGAAGGAGACGTGCCTCTGCATCAGGGGGCACACCATTGTCCTGCACACGAGTTAAAGAGGTGAACTCTGCCTTGGGGAAACGATCGGTGGAAACGCAACGGGAAAATTGACGTACGAATGCACCGGCATTGAATTCGAAAAGCCCCCCCCCCCCCCCCCCCCCCCCCCCCCCCCCCCCCCCCCTTGAAGATCTCTGGGTTTTGACCATCCTGCTGTCAGTCGCCGTGTGTGGTGACATCTCAGACGTCGCTGTGCAGTACCAGCCCTAGAGGGGACTAGGCGAGCGATGAATCATCATAGTGAACACCGCGTAGGTGGGTGTAGTACAGCCCTAGAGGGGTGTCTGATGAATCCTCATAGTGAACACCGCGTAGGTGGGTGTAGTACCAGCCCTAGTGGGGCTAGCAATGAATCCTCATAGTGAACACCGCGTAGGTGGGTGTAGTACCAGCCCTAGGGGGGTGTCTGATGAATCGTCATTGTGAACACTCCGTGGGTGGGTGCAGTACCAGCCCTAGAGGGGTTAGCGATGAATCGTCATAGCGAACACCGCGTAGCTGGGTGTAGTACCAGCCCTAGTGGGGGCTAGGTGAGCGATGAATCGTCATAGTGAACACCGCGTGGGTGGGTGTAGTACCAGCCCTAGGTGGGTGTAGTACAGCCCTAGGTGAGTGATGAATCCTCATAGCGAACACCGTAGCTGGGTGTAGTACCAGCCCTAGGGGCATGGCGTCTGATGAATCGTCATAGTGAACACCGCGTAGCTGGGTGTAGTACCAGCCCTAGGTGGGTGTCTGATGAATCGTCATAGTGAACACCGCGTAGATGGGTGTAGTACCAGCCCTAGGTGAGTGATGAATCGTCATAGTGAACACTCCGTAGGTGGGTGTAGTACCAGCCCTAGAGGGGTGTCTGATGAATCGTCATAGTGAACACCGCGTAGGTGGGTGTAGTACCAGCCCTAGGTGGGTGTAGTACCAGCCCTAGTGGGGGCTAGCGATGAATCGTCATCGCGAACACTCCGTAGGTGGGTGTAGTACCAGCCCTAGGGGGGTGTCTGATGAATCTGTCATAGTGAACACCGCGTAGCTGGGTGTAGTACCAGCCCTAGGGGCATGGCGTCTGATGAATCGTCATAGTGAACACCCCGTAGATGGGTGTAGTACCAGCCCTAGGTGGGTGTAGTACCAGCCCTAGTGGGGGCTAGAGATGAATCGTCATCGCGAACACTGCGTAGATGGGTGTAGTACCAGCCCTAGGTGAGTGATGAATCGTCATAGTGAACACCCCGTAGATGGGTGTAGTACCAGCCCTAGGGTGGTGTCTGATGAATCGTCATAGCGAACACCGCGTAGGTGGGTGTAGTACCAGCCCTAGGTGAGCGATGAATCGTCATAGCGAACACTCCGTAGGTGGGTGTAGTACCAGCCCTAGGGGGGTGTCTGATGAATCGTCATAGTGAACACCCCGTAGATGGGTGTAGTACCAGCCCTAGGTGAGTGATGAATCGTCATAGCGAACACTCCGTAGGTGGGTGTAGTACCAGCCCTAGGGGGGTGTCTGATGAATCGTCATAGTGAACACCCCGTAGATGGGTGTAGTACCAGCCCTAGAGGGGCTAGCGATGAATCGTCATAGTGAACACTCCGTAGGTGGGTGTAGTACCAGCCCTAGAGGGGCGTCTGATGAATCGTCATAGTGAACACCGCGTAGATGGGTGTAGTACCAGCCCTAGGTGAGCGATGAATCGTCATCGCGAACACTGCGTAGGTGGGTGTAGTACCAGCCCTAGGTGAGCGATGAATCGTCATCGCGAACACCGCGTAGGTGGGTGTAGTACCAGCCCTAGGGGGGTGTCTGATGAATCGTCATAGTGAACACCGCGTAGGTGGGTGTAGTACCAGCCCTAGCGGGGTGTCTGATGAATCGTCATAGTGAACACCGCGTAGCTGGGTGTAGTACCAGCCCTAGGTGAGTGATGAATCCTCATCGCGAACACTCCGTAGATGGGTGTAGTACCAGCCCTAGAGGGGTGTCTGATGAATCGTCATAGTGAACACTCCGTAGGTGGGTGTAGTACCAGCCCTAGCGGGGTGTCTGATGAATCGTCATAGTGAACACCGCGTAGGTGGGTGTAGTATCAGCCCTAGGGTGGTGTCTGATGAATCGTCATAGTGAACACCCCGTAGATGGGTGTAGTACCAGCCCTAGGGGCATGGTGTCTGATGAATCGTCATAGTGAACACCGCGTAGCTGGGTGTAGTACCAGCCCTAGGGGGGTGTCTGATGAATCGTCATCCTGAACACTCCGTAGGTGGGTGTAGTACCAGCCCTAGCGGGGTGTCTGATGAGTCGTCATAGTGAACACTCCGTAGGTGGGTGTAGTACCAGCCCTAGTGGGGTGTCTGATGAATCCTCATAGTGAACACCGCGTAGGTGGGTGTAGTACAGTCCTAGTGGGGTGTCTGATGAATCGTCATAGTGAACACCCCGTAGGTGGGTGTAGTACCAGCCCTAGGTGAGTGATGAATCGTCATCCCGAACACCGCGTAGGTGGGTGTAGTAGCAGCCCTAGAGGGGTGTCTGATGAATCGTCATAGTGAACACCCCGTAGGTGGGTGTAGTACCAGCCCTAGAGGGGCGTCTGATGAATCGTCATAGTGAACACTCCGTAGGTGGGTGTAGTACCAGCCCTAGAGGGGCGTCTGATGAATCGTCATAGTGAACACCGCGTAGGTGGGTGTAGTACCAGCCCTAGGTGAGTGATGAATCCTCATAGTGAACACCGCGTAGGTGGGTGTAGTACCAGCCCTAGAGGGGCGTCTGATGAATCGTCATAGTGAACACTCCGTAGGTGGGTGTAGTACAGCCCTAGACGGGTGTCTGATGAATCGTCATAGTGAACACCGCGTAGGTGGGTGTAGTACCAGCCCTAGGGGGGTGTCTGATGAATCGTCATTGTGAACACTCCGTAGGTGGGTGTAGTACAGCCCTAGTGGGGTGTCTGATGAATCGTCATCCCGAACACCTCGTAGCTGGGTGTAGTACAGCCCTAGGTGAGCGATGAATCGTCATAGTGAACACTCCGTAGGTGGGTGTAGTACCAGCCCTAGGTGGGTGTAGTACAGCCCTAGGTGAGTGATGAATCCTCATAGCGAACACTGTAGGTGGGTGTAGTACCAGCCCTAGGTGGGTGTAGTACCAGCCCTAGGGGCATGGCGTCTGATGAATCCTCATAGCGAACACCGTAGGTGGGTGTAGTACCAGCCCTAGAGGGGCTAGCGATGCATCGTCATCGATAACACCGCGTAGGTGGGTGTAGTAACAGCCTTAGTGGGGTGTCTGATGAATCGTCATAGTGAACACCGCGTAGGTGGGTGTAGTACCAGCCCTAGGTGAGTGATGAATCGTCATAGCGAACACTCCGTAGGTGGGTGTAGTACCAGCCCTAGGGGCATGGCGTCTGATGAATCCTCATAGCGAACACCGCGTAGGTGGGTGTAGTACAGCCCTAGGGGGGTGTCTGATGAATCGTCATAGTGAACACCGCGTAGGTGGGTGTAGTATCAGCCCTAGACGGGTGTCTGATGAATCGTCATAGTGAACACCGCGTAGGTGGGTGTAGTACCAGTCCTAGCGGGGTGTCTGATGAATCGTCATCCTGAACACCCCTTAGGTGGGTGTAGTACAGCCCTAGAGGGGCTAGCGATGAATCCTCATCACGAACACCGCATAGGTGGGTGTAGTACCAGCCCTAGCGGGGCTAGCGATGAATCGTCATAGTGAACACCGCGTAGATGGGTGTAGTACCAGCCCTAGAGGGGCTAGCGATGAATCGTCATAGTGAACACTCCGTAGGTGGGTGTAGTACCAGCCCTAGAGGGGTGTCTGATGAATCGTCATAGTGAACACCGCGTAGGTGGGTGTAGTACCAGCCCTAGAGGGGTGTCTGATGAATCGTCATAGTGAACACTGCGTAGGTGGGTGTAGTACCAGCCCTAGGTGAGTGATGAATCGTCATCGCGAACACTCCGTAGGTGGGTGTAGTACCAGCCCTAGGTGGGTGTAGTACAGCCCTAGGTGAGTGATGAATCGTCATCCCGAACACCGCGTAGGTGGGTGTAGTACAGCCCTAGGGGGGTGTCTGATGAATCCTCATAGTGAACACCGCGTAGGTGGGTGTAGTACAGCCCTAGGGGGGTGTCTGATGAATCCTCATAGTGAACACCGCGTAGGTGGGTGTAGTAGCAGCCCTAGGGGGGTGTCTGATGAATCCTCATCGCGAACACTCCGTAGGTGGGTGTAGTAGCAGCCCTAGGGGGGTGTCTGATGAATCGTCATCCCAAACACCTCGTAGGTGGGTGTAGTACCAGCCCTAGAGGGGGCTAGGTGAACGATGAATCGTCATAGCGAACACCCCTTAGGTGGGTGTAGTATCAGCCCTAGCGGGGTGTCTGATGAATCGTCATAGTGAACACCGCGTAGCTGGGTGTAGTACCAGCCCTAGCGGGGTGTCTGATGAATCCTCATAGTGAACACCGTAGCTGGGTGTAGTACCAGCCCTAGTGGGGTGTCTGATGAATCGTCATAGTGAACACCGCGTAGCTGGGTGTAGTACCAGCCCTAGGTGGGTGTCTGATGAATCGTCATAGTGAACACCCCGTAGATGGGTGTAGTACCAGCCCCAGCGGGTCACAGTGAGTGATGAATCTGTCATAGTGAACACCCCGTAGGTGGGTGTAGTACCAGCCCTAGGTGAGTGATGAATCGTCATAGTGAACACCGCGTAGGTGGGTGTAGTACCAGCCCCAGCGGGTCACAGTGAGTGATGAATCTGTCATAGTGAACACCGCGTAGCTGGGTGTAGTACCAGCCCTAGAGGGGTGTCTGATGAATCGTCATAGTGAACACCGCGTAGCTGGGTGTAGTACCAGCCCTAGAGGGGTGTCTGATGAATCGTCATAGTGAACACCGCGTAGGTGGGTGTAGTACCAGCCCTAGACGGGTGTCTGATGAATCGTCATAGTGAACACCGCGTAGCTGGGTGTAGTACCAGCCCTAGTGGGGTGTCTGATGAATCCTCATAGTGAACACCGTAGCTGGGTGTAGTACCAGCCCTAGTGGGGTGTCTGATGAATCGTCATAGTGAACACCGCGTAGCTGGGTGTAGTACCAGCCCTAGCGGGGTGTCTGATGAATCGTCATAGCGAACACCCCGTAGATGGGTGTAGTACCAGCCCTAGTGGGGGCTAGCGATGAATCTGTCATAGTGAACACTCCGTAGATGGGTGTAGTACCAGCCCTAGGTGAGTGATGAATCCTCATAGTGAACACCGCGTAGCTGGGTGTAGTACCAGCCCTAGGGTGGTGTCTGATGAATCGTCATAGCGAACACCGCGTAGCTGGGTGTAGTACCAGCCCTAGAGGGGCTTGAGATGAATCCTCATAGCGAAAACCGCGTAGGTGGGTGTAGTACCAGCCCTAGGGGCATGGCGTCTGATGAATCGTCATAGCGAACACCGCGTAGGTGTAGAGGGGGCTCAGTGCACTTCCCGCTCCTACAGGAGAGAGTGTGCGAGCGTCAGCCAATGGGATGAGGTTTTTGCCGGGCCAGCGGCGCTCTGGCTTGACCCCGGGAGGTACGTGACCGGCAAGGTATACACAGAGGGTGGTGGTGGGCTAGGGGATCGTCACGTGCTAGGGCAGGGGTGTGGAACCTTTTTCGTCTGCCAAGGGCCACTTGGATATTCACGTAACCTCATGCGAGTGTCCATGCAAAGTTCATCAACTTTGAAAAAAAATTAGCCTTGTTACATTTGAATAAAATAAACTTTAATCGCTCTGACAGCTACAGGCTTAGTGCGGCCTAGAAGCCAGCGTTTTGTTAAATAATGCACATTGCAATTCCTTATATGGGGAAACACATACCAATTAACGGATTACTAACGTAGCATTATAATCACAGTAACAAGTAGCATTACAACTAATTGCTAGTCTACAACTCATTGCTAATCATAACCAATGACTGATTACTAATCGATTATATAATTACAATACCCCCCTCCACCACCTCCGCCTCTAATCACTGCACCTGATATGAGTTAAGTGATGATGTCACCTTGCCGCTGCTCCATATAAAACCCGGGAGCAAGAGAGGACTTCACCATTCTGGCGAATTGCCCGATGATGATGATGATGCTGGTGATGTATTTACCAGCGAGACGTCACAGTACAACTCAAACTGTAAATGTGGATTAACTCTTCAACACACCGGTGGGCTGAAGTAGTGAATTATTTGTCTTTTGTCAACGTGACACTTTTTTTTAAATGCTGATAGGCCGTGTCGGGTGGTGGAGGGTTACGACACATTTATAAATAACGCGATCTAACCGAAAAAAACCTTTATTGTGAATTGTTACATTTGGTCAAACGTTTAGTTGACTCGCCCCGAATGCGAATGCTGGGACTGCTGCTGTGTGGCGAGGTGTGGTGATGATGCTTTAACAGGTTTTGCTCTCCTAGATTTAGGTGTGTTGTGTGGTGTGTGTACAGGTGTGTTGTGTGTACAGGTGTGTATGTGTGGTGTGTGTACAGGTGTGTGTGGTGTGTGTGTGTACAGGTGTGTATGTGTGTGTGGTGTGTGTGTGTACAGGTGTGTGTGTGGTGTGTGTGTACAGGTGTGTTGTGTGTACAGGTGTGTTGTGTGTACAGATGTGTGTGTACAGGTGTGTTGTGTGTACAGGTGTGTGTGTACAGGTGTGTGCACAGGTGTGTGTGTACAGGTGTGTTGTGTGTACAGGTGTGTTGTGTGTACAGGTGTGTGTGTGGTGTGTGTGTGTGTACAGGTGTGTGTGTGCACAGGTGTGTGTGTACAGGTGTGTGTGTTTATAGGTGTGTGTGTGTACAGGTGTGTGTGTGTGTGGTGTGTGTACAGGTGTGTGTGTGATTATAGGTGTGTGTGTGTACAGGTGTGTGTGTGTGTACAGGTGTGTGTGTTAAGACCTACATCTCTGCTTTATTGACCTGGTCAAGGCCTATGATACCATCAGTGGGCCTGGGCTCTGGGTCGTTCTTCGTGCTTTTGGAGTACCTGACCCTCTGCTCACGATCATTAAGGACCTTCATGATGGTGAGCGGGCCCGGGTAAAACTACGTGGCCGGGAGTCAGAGCCATTCCCTGTACACCTTGGGGTGCGACAGAGATGTCCTCTGGCTCCCACATTATTTAACATCTATTTTGACCACGTAGTTCGTGAAGCCTTCAATAGCTGTACCGGGGGAATCTCCATATGGTACAGATATAATGGGAGGCTGATCGATGCCCGGGTGCGGTCAAGGGATGGCTCCCTATTGCTCAACCACGTTATGTATGCTGATGATTTGGTAATAGCTGCTCATTCAGAGGAGGAATTGGAGACGCTGCTGCTGAGACTGGAGCGTGCCACTAAGAGGTGGGGCCTTACCATCAGCCCCACCAAAACTAAGCACCTGCCTGGGTATTTTGTACCATCGGACACTCCACCCCCACAACTCCCAATCGGTGATGGGGCAGTTGTGGAGAGAGTGGAGAGTTTCCCATACCTGGGCAGTGTGCTTATGACTGGCTCCAGTTTAACAGCAGAGGTCTCACTCCGAATCAGTCGAGCCGCAATATCTTTTCATCGGTTGCGTAACGCTGTGTGGGAGCTACCTGGTCTGTCGCTCCGCACTAAGCTTCAGGTCTTCTCGGCCACGGTCATTCCCTCCCTTCTCTACGCTTGCGAAACGTGGACCCCCCTAATGGAGCATCTTCGCCGGTTAGAAACATTTAGGCTGGCCTGCCTACGATCCATCCTGGGTTTAACCAGACTGGATTGTGTGAGGAGCTCACAAATCCTTGAAAGATCTGGGCAGGGTCCCATCGGTGAGCTCCTCCGGCAGGCAAGGCTGCGATGGCTGGGTCATGTAGCCCGCATGCCCAGCCACCGCATGCCAAAACAGCTTTTGTTTGGCCGGATTGAGGGGGCTAAGCGGGCGCGGCACGGGCTAGAGAAGAGATGGAGTGATGTGGTACAGGAGGACGTGGAGCTGAGTGGACTTGCCGATGACTGGTACCAGTGGTGTCAAGATCGGCCTCTGTGGAGGAGGCTCGTGAAGGATGCTACTGGGCAGTTGGAGGCAGTCGCCCTCCAACAACAACGGAGGGCGGAGGAGCGACGCTCACAACAGCGAGCGGAGCGCCGGGTGGCTAAAGCACAGCAGGTTGGCACAGTAGGGGGCACAGGTGGTGCATCAGCCAGTCATCTCAGTCAGTCGACCCGTGGCACCTGGGTCTGCCCCGTGACCTCCTGCCAGCGGGCGTTCGACACTTGACGTGGCCTCAGGGTGCACATAGCCTGGCACAAGCGTCGTGGTGACGTCACCGCCACTTAGTGGCGAATGGCGGTTGTTGTTGTTGTGTGTAGTGTGTGTGTACAGGTGTGTGTAGTGTGTGTGTACAGGTGTGTGTACAGGTGTGTCTAGTATGTGTGTGTACAGGTGTGTGTAGTGTGAGTGTACAGGTGTGTGTACAGGTGTGTGTAGTGTGAGTGTACAGGTGAGTGTACAGGTGTGTGTAGTGTGTGTGTACAGGTGTGTGTAGTGTGTGTTGTTCGTCACGTGTCTGAGTTGCTCGTCACGTGGCTGAGCTGCTCGTCACGTGGCTGAGCTGCTCGTCACGTGGCTGAGCTGCTCATCACGTGGCTGAGTTTTTTGTCACGTGTCTGAGTTGTTGGTCAACGTAACGATTGAGTGGAGATCAATTTCCAAGCAAACGCTGCGCATTTGGAATAAACCGGCAGTCGCGACTTTACCGATAAAACCCAAAGAATATTAATTCCTGCAGTCACGTGAAGCTTTAAGTCTAACCTAACGTGGAGTCTCCCTCACCTAAGATGGCGTCACTCCCTCACCTAAGATGGCGTCACTCCCTCACCTAAGATGGCGTCCCCCCCCCCCCCGAACCGAAGATGGCGTTACGCCCACCTAAGATGCCCCCCCCACCTAAGATGGCGCCCCCCCCCCACCTAAGATGGCGCCCCCTCTACCTAAGATGGACGCTACCATGGTCTGGGATCGAACCCACGAACTCCTGTAGACCAGGCGAGGTAGTCAACATCTCTCAGTGTCTTAGATCGAACCCACGACCTCCTGTAGACCAGGCGAGGTAGTCAACATCTCAAAGTGTCTGAGATTGAACCCACGACCTCCTGTAGACCAGGCGAGGTAGTCAACATCTCCCAGTGTCTGAGATCGAACCCACGACCTCCTGTAGACCAGGCGAGGTAGTCAACATCTCTCAGGGTCTGGGATGGAACCCACGACCTCCTGTAGACCAGGCGAGGTAGTCAACATCTCAAAGTGTCTGAGATCGAACCCACGACCTCCTGTAGACCAGGCGAGGTAGTCAACATCTCAAAGTGTCTGAGATTGAACCCACGACCTCCTGTAGACCAGGCGAGGTAGTCAACATCTCAAAGTGTCTGAGATTGAACCCACGACCTCTTGTAGACCAGGCGAGGTAGTCAACATCTCAAAGTGTCTGAGATTGAACCCACGACCTCCTGTATACCAGGCGAGGTAGTCAACATCTCAAAGTGTCTGAGATCGAACCCACGACCTCCTGTAGACCAGGCGAGGTAGTCAACATCTCAAAGTGTCTGAGATTGAACCCACGACCTCCTGTAGACCAGGCGAGGTAGTCAACATCTCTCAGGATCTGGGGATCGAACCCACGACCTCCTGTATACCAGGCGAGGTAGTCAACATCTCAAAGTGTCTGAGATCGAACCCATGACCTCCTGTAGACCAGACGAGGTAGTCAACATCTCAAAGTGTCTGAGATCGAACCCACGACCTCCTGTAGACCTGGCGAGGTAGGCAACATCTCAAAGTCTCTGAGATTGAACCCACGACCTCCTGTATACCAGGCGAGGTAGTCAACATCTCAAAGTGTCTGAGATCGAACCCACGACCTCCTGTAGACCTGGCGAGGTAGGCAACATCTCAAAGTGTCTGAGATTGAACCCACGACCTCCTGTATACCAGGCGAGGTAGTCAACATCTCAAAGTGTCTGAGATAGAACCCACGACCTCCTGTAGACCAGGCGAGGTAGTCAACATCTCAAAGAGTCTGAGATCGAACCCACGACCTCCTGTAGACCAGGTGAGGTAGTCAACATCTCAAAGTGTCTGAGATAGAACCCACGACCTTCTGTAGACCAGGCGAGGTAGTCAACATCTCAAAGTGTCTGAGATTGAACCCACGACTTCCTGTAGACCAGGCGAGGTAGTCAACATCTCTCAGTGTCTGAGATCGAACCCACGACCTCCTGTAGACCAGGCGAGGTAGTCAACATCTCTCAGTGTCTGAGATCGAACCCACGACCTCCTGTAGCCAGGCGAGGTAGGCAACATCTCAAAGTGTCTGAGATTGAACCCACGACCTCCTGTAGACCAGGCGAGGTAGTCAACATCTCTCAGTGTCTGAGATCGAACCCACGACCTCCTGTAGACGAGGCGAGGTAGTCAACATCTCTCAGTGTCTGAGATTGAACCCACGACCTCCTGTATACCAGGCGAGGTAGTCAACATCTCAAAGTGTCTGAGATCGAACCCACGACTTCCTGTATACCAAGCGAGGTAGTCAACATCTCAAAGTGTCTGAGATCGAACCCACGACCTCCTGTAGACCAGGCGAGGTAGTCAACATCTCCAGCTCGAGCTTTCACCATTCGTTTTGAGTTTATTGGGCACACAATCACAGATGAAGGTGACACGGACATCCGATATACATCATCATCGTCATCGTCACAATCATCACAGTGGTTACAATGATCATCATTGCAATCATCATCATTACAATGACCAAAATGATCATCACAATCATCATCATCATCATTACAATCATTGTCATTACAATCATCATAATTACAATAATCATCATTGCAATCACCATCATGGTCATCATCATTACAATCACCATCATCACAATCATCATAATCATGATTACAATAATGATCATCACAATGATCATCATGCCAATCATGCCAATCATCACAATCAACATTATGATCATCATCACAATCATCACCATGACAATCATCATCACGATCATCATCACGATCATCATCAACAGATCTGTGGTTGAGGGAATTGGGTGAGATGTGATATCTCAGAGCTCTTACAAAAGTTAATTCATCCAAACAACAACAACTACTACTGCTGCTGATGATGATGATACTACTACTGCTGCTGATGATGATACTACTACTGATGATGATGATACTACTGATGATGATACTACTACTGATGATGATGATACTACTACTACTGATGGTGATACTACTACTGATGATCAAACTACTACTACTGATGATGATGATGATACTACTGAAGATGATGATACTATTACTGAGGACGATGATACTACTACTACTGATGATTATACTACTACTCATGATGATGATACTACTACTGATGATGATGATACTACTGATGATGATACTACTGATGATGATGATACTACTACTGATGATGATGATACTACTACTACTGATGATGATACTACTACTGATGATGATGATGACACTACTGATGATGATGATACTATTACTGATGATGATACTACTACTGATGATGATACTACTACTGATGATGATGATACTACTACTGATGATGATGATACTACTGATGATGATACTACTGATGATGATGATACTACTACTACTGATGGTGATACTACTACTGATGATGATACTACTACTACAGATGATGATGATACTACTGAAGATGATGATACTATTACTGATGACGATGATACTACTACTACTGATGATTATACTACTACTCATGATGATGATACTACTACTGATGATGATGATACTACTACTGATGATGATACTACTGATAATGATGATACTACTACTGATGATGATGATACTACTACTACTGATGATGATACTACTACTGATGATGATGATGATGACACTACTGATGATGATACTATTACTGATGATGATACTACTACTGATGATGATACTACTACTGATGATGATGATACTACTACTGATGATGATGATACTACTACTGATGATGATACTACTACTGATGATGATGATACTACTGATGATGATGATACTACTACTGATGATGATGATACTACTAATACTACTGATGATGATTATGATACTAATGATGATGATGATACTACTAATACTACTGATGATGATGATGATGATGATACTACTACTGATGATGATGATGATACTACTACTGATGATGATACTACTGATGATGATACTACTACTGATGATGATGATGATACCCTGAATGAAGAAACCCGCAATTAGGGCGACATTCTCAAGACTCACAGAGTTATCGATCGGTTATCAATAAGCAATCATCGGTTTAATTGCTTCTTTCGAAAGCAATCGAAATAATTTAACTAATATACACACACACAAATTTGTGTTTAAAATAATTATATAATCGTGGTAATGATGTCTTAGGATTGTTGCTAACGTTAATATTATATTCTTAGTTTTCTTGACTTTACCGAAAAAACTAAGAATATGAATTACTGCAGTCACGAAAGCTTTGAATCAAAACGTTAATATTATTAACATTGTTATCGAATGTTCATGCATTATCCCAAGTGGTTATATTTTATATCTGACCACTAGCCCACTCCCACCCCCCAGGAATAATAAAATCGTTTAAATCAATTAAACTTTGAGTGTTAAAATTAACATTTAAATCAATTAAACTTTGAGTGTTAAAATTAACATTTAAATCAATTAAACTTTGAGTGTTAAAATTAACATTTAAATCAATTAAACCTTGAGTGTTAAAATTAACATTTAAATCAATTAAACTTTGAGTGTTAAAATTAACATTTAAATCAATTAAACCTTGAGTGTTAAAATGAACATTTAAATCAATTAAACTTTGAGTGTTAAAATTAACATTTAAATCAATTAAACTTTGAGTGTTAAAATTAACATTGAAATCAATTAAACTTTGAGTGTTAAAATTATGGTGAGTGTTAAAATTAACAATTAAATCAGTTAAACCTTGAGTGTTAAAATTTACTTTTAAATCGATTAAACGTTGAGTTAAAATTAACATTTAAATCAATTAAACGTTGAGTTAAAATGAACATTTAAATCGATTACACGTTGAGTGTTAAAATTAACATTTAAATCAAGTAAACGTTGTGTTAACATTAACATTTGAATTCGCGTGGTGTGTGTGTTATAATGTGTGTGTTATAATGTGTGTGTTATAATGTGTGTTATAATGTGTGTGTTATAATGTGTGTGTTATAATGTGTGTGTTAAAATGTGTGTGTGTGTTATAATGTGTGTGTGTTATAATGTGTGTGTGTTATAATGTGTGTGTTATAATGTGTGTGTTATAATGTGTGTGTTATAATGTGTGTGTTATAATGTGTGTTATAATGTGTGTGTGTGTTATAATGTGTGCGTTATAATGTGTGTGTTATAATGTGTGTGTCTCTGTGTGTTATAATGTCTGTGTGTGTTATAATGTGTGTGTTATAATGTGTGTGCGTTATAATGTGTGTATGTCTGTGTGTGTGAGTGTCTGTGATTTATAATCCAGCATTGCTCGATAGGCCTGCAAAACAGAGACACAAACAGAGTTACAGACACCGAGACTCACAGAGACACACAGAGACTCACAGAGACACAGAGACACAAAGAGACACAAAGAGACTCACAGAGACTCAAAGAGAGAATCAGAGACTCACAGAGACACACAGAGACTCACAGAGACTCAAAGAGACAAATAGAGACACACAAAGACACACAGAGACACACAGAGACTCGCAGAGACACACAGAGACACACAGAGACTCACAGGGACTCGCAGAGACACACAGAAACTCACAGCTACACACCGAGACACACAGCTACACACTGAGAGACACAGAGACACAGAGACTCACTCAGAGACTCACTCAGAGACACATACAGAGACACACTCAGAGACTCACTCAAAGACTCACTCAGAGACACACACACAGACTCACAGAGACTCACACAGAGACACACACAGAGAGACGCACACAGAGACTCAGAGAGACTCACACAGAGACTCACACAGAGACTCACAGAGACTCACACAGAGACTCACAGAGACTCAAACAGAGACTCACACAGAGACTCACACAGAGACACACAGAGACACACAGAGACTCACACAGAGACTCACACAGAGACTCACACAGAGACACACAGAGACACACAGAGACTCACACAGAGAGACACACAGAGACTCACACAGAGACACACACAGCGACTCACACAGAGACACTCAGAGACTCACACAGAGACTCACACAGAGACTCACACAGAGAGACACACAGAGACACACACAGAGACTCACACAGAGACTCACACAGAGACACACACAGAGACTCACACAGAGACTCACACACAGACACACACAGAGACTCACACAGAGACTCACACAGAGACACACACAGAAACTCACACAGAGACTCACACAGAGACACACACAGAGAACACACAGAGACTCACACAGAGACTCACACAGAGAGACACACAGAGACTCACACAGAGACTCACACAGAGACACACACAGACACACACAGAGACACACACAGAGACACACACACAGAGACTCACACAGAGACACACACAGAGACTCACACAGAGACTCACACACAGAGACTCACACAGAGACTCACACACAGACACACACAGAGACTCACACAGAGACTCACACACAGAGACTCACACAGAGACTCACACAGAGACTCACGCACAGAGAGACTCACACAGAGACTCACACAGAGACACACACAGAGACACTCACAGAGACACACACACAGAGAGACTCACACAGAGACTCACACAGAGACTCACACAGAGACACACACAGAGACTCACACACACACAGAGAGACTCACACAGAGACACACACAGAGACTCACACAGAGACACACACAGAGACTCACACACACACAGAGAGACTCACACAGAGACTCACACAGAGACTCACACAGAGACTCACACAGAGACACACACAGAGACACACACACAGAGAGACTCACACAGAGACTCACACAGAGACACACACAGAGACACTCACAGAGACACACACACAGAGAGACTCACACAGAGACTCACACAGAGACTCACACAGAGACACACACAGAGACTCACACACACACAGAGAGACTCACACAGAGACACACACAGAGACTCACACAGAGACACACACAGAGACTCACACACACACAGAGAGACTCACACAGAGACTCACACAGAGACTCACACAGAGACTCACACAGAGACTCACACACACACAGAGAGACTCACACAGAGACTCACACAGAGACACACACAGAGACTCACACAGAGACTCACACACAGAGACTCACACACAGAGACACTCACACAGACACACACAGAGACTCACACAGAGACACACACAGAGACACACACAGAGACTCACACAGAGACTCACACAGAGACACACACAGAGACTCACACAGAGACACTCACACAGAGGCACACACAGAGACTCACTCAGAGACACACACAGAGACACACACAGAGACTCACACACAGAGAGACTCACACAGAGACTCACACAGAGACTCACACAGAGACACACACAGAGACTCACACAGAGAGACACACACACAGAGACACACACAGAGACACACACAGAGACTCACACAGAGACTCACACAGAGAGACTCACACAGAGACTCACACAGAGACTCACACACAGACACACACAGAGACTCACACAGAGACTCACACAGAGACTCACACAGAGAGACACACAGAGACTCACACAGAGACTCACACAGAGACACACACAGACACACACAGAGACACACACAGAGACTCACACACAGAGAGACTCACACAGAGACACACACAGAGACTCACACAGAGACACACACACAGAGACTCACACAGAGACACACACAGAGACACACACAGAGACTCACACACAGACACACACAGAGACTCACACAGAGACACACACAGAGACACACACAGAGAGACTCACACAGAGACTCACACACAGAGACTCACACAGAGACTCACACAGAGACTCACACACACACAGAGACACACACAGAGACTCACACAGAGACTCACACACAGAGAGACTCACACAGAGACACACACAGAGACTCACACAGAGACTCACACAGAGACTCACACACACACAGAGACTCACACAGAGAGACTCACACAGAGACTCACCTGGCAGGCCACTCCACTCTCTCATCAGCAGCACAGTGCTGATGAGAGTCGCTGGAACGAAACTCCACACGGTCACACTGCCACGGGTAGATTGTGGGCATGAACTCTTCGCCTGTGATCGCAACAACAACATCATCATATGCATCATCATCATCAGCATCATCACCACACCGTCTGTCTGTGTCCACGTGTGTGTCTGCGTGATTGTGTGAGGAGCTCACAAATCCTTGAAGGATCTGGGCAAGGTCCCATCGGTGAGCTCCTCCGGCGGGTCAAGGCTGCGATGGCTGGGCCACGTAGCCCGCATGCCCAGCCACCGCATGCCCAAACAGCTTTTGGTAATAGGTTTTGCCTCCTTCAACTGGCACACAAAAAAACTGACACCTTTATTCAAGGCATCAATAACCACGACACAAGCGGTCAAAATGCTTTGTGTTGTGGTTATTGCAAACACGATGCCTTGAATAAAGGTGTCAGTTTTTTGTGTGCCAGTTAAAAAGGGTAAAACCTATTCCTATATCTTGTTTACTGGCAAAGGAGGTCTCATAATGTAAGAAACAGCTTTTGTTCGGCCGGATCGAGGGGGCTAAGCGGGAGCGACACGGGGCTAGAGAAGGAATGGAGTGATGTGGTACAGGAGGACGTGGAGCTGAGTGGACTTGCCGATGACTGGTACCAGCGGTGTCAAGATCGGCCTCTGTGGAGGAGGCTCGTGAAGGATGCTACTGGGCAGTTGGAGGCAGTCGCCCTCCAACAACAACGGAGGGCGGAGGAGCGACGCTCACAACAACGAGCGGAGCGCCGGGTGGCTAAAGCACAGCAGGGTTGGCACAGTAGGGGGCACAGGTGGTGCATCAGCCAGTCATCTCAGTCATCTCAGTCAGTCGACCCGTGGCACCTGCTGGGTCTGCCCCGTGACCTCCTGCCAGCGGGCGTTCGACACTTCACGTGGCCTCAAGGTGCACATAGCCTGGCACAAGCGTCGTGGTGACGTCACCTCCACTTAGTGGTGAATGGCGGTTGTTGTTGTGTGTCTAGTAGTGAATGGCGGTTGTATTTGTTGATGTTGTTGATTTTCTTAATGTTGTTGTGGTTGTTGATGTGGTTGATGGTGTTGTTGTTGTTGATGGTGTTATTGTTGATGTTGTTGTTGTGGTTCTTGTTGATGTTGTTATTGTGGCCTATGATGTTGTTTGTGATGTTGTTGTTGTGGTTGTTGTTAATGTTGTGGTTGTTGTTGCTGTGGTTGTTGTTGATGTTGTGGTTGTGGATGTTGTTGTTGATGTTGCTGTTGATGTTGATGTTGTTATTGTGGCCTATGATGTTGTTTGTGATGTTGTTGTTGTTGATGTTGTTGATGCTGTGGTTGATGTTGATGTTGTGGTTGATGTTGTGGTTGTTGTTGATGTTGTGGTTGTCGATGGTGATGTTGTGGTTGTTGTTCTTGATGATGTTGTTTGTGATGTTGTTGCTGCTGTTGTTGTTGATGTTGTTATTGTGGCCTATGATGTTGTTTGTGATGTTGTTGTTGTTGTTGTTGATGTTGTGGTTGTCGATGGTGATGTTGTGGTTGTTGATGTGGTTGATGGTGTTGTTGTTGATGTTGTGGTTGTTGTTGATGTTGTTATTGTGGTCTATGATGTTGTTTGTGATGTTGATGTTGTTGTTGATGTTGTTGTTGTTGATGTTGTGGTTGATGTTGATGTTGTTATTGTGGCCTATGATGTTGCTTGTGATGTTGTTGTTGTTGATGTGGTTGATGGTGTTGTTGTTGATGTTGTGGTTGATGTTGATGTTGTTATTGTGGCCTATGATGTTGTTTGTGATGTTGATGATGTTGTTGTTGTTGATGTTGTGGTTGTTGATGTTGTGGTTGATGTTGATGTTGTTATTGTGGCCTATGATGTTGTTTGTGATGTTGATGATGTTGTTGTTGTTGTTGATGTTGTGGTTGATGTTGTTATTGTGGCCTATGATGTTGTTTGTGATGTTGATGATGTTGTTGTTGTTGTTGATGTTGTGGTTGATGTTGATGTTGTTATTGTGGCCTATGATGTTGTTTGTGATGTTGATGATGTTGTTGTTGTTGTTGATGTTGTTGTTGATGTTGTGGTTGTTGTTGATGTTGTTGTTGTTGTTGTGGTTGATGTTGTTGTTGTTGATGCTGTTGTTGATGTTGTGGTTGTTGTTGTTGTTGTGGTTGTTGATGTTGTTGTTGTTGTTGTGGTTGTTGTTTGTGATGTTGTGGTTGTGGTTGTTGTTGTTTGTGATGTTGTTGTTGTGGTTGTTGTTGTTGTTGTTGATGTCACCGACTCACGGTGGTCATGGTGGTTGGAACGGCTGTCGAGTTCACCAAAGCCGTGGAGTTGCCGGCGGACGTGGAGGAGTTGCCGGCGCCGGGGCCCGTCCAGGTGGAGTTGGAGGTGGAGTTGGAGGTGGAGTTGCCGCCGCCGGTGTTAGGGGAGGGGGTGGAGGTGGTGGAGGTGGTGGACGAGTTGCCGGCGGCGATGGTGGTGAGGGAGTTGCCGGCGGCGATGGTGGTGAAGGTGGAGGAGTTGCCGGCGGCGATGGTGGTGGAATCGGCGACGGTGGAGCTGGAGAAGTTGCCGGTGGCGATGGTGGTGGTGGAGGTGGACGAGTTGCCGGCGGCGATGGAGGTGAGGTCGGCGGCGATGGTGGAGCTGGAGAAGTTGCCGGTGGCGATGGTGGTGGTGGAGGTGGACGAGTTGCCGGCGGCGATGGAGGTGAGGTCGGCGGCGATGGTGGTGGAGGTGGACGAGTTGCCGGCGGCGATGGTGGTGGAGGTGGTGGACGAGTTGCCGGCGGCGATGGAGGTGAGGTCGGCGGCGATGGTGGTGGTGGAGGTGGACGAGTTGCCGGCGGCGATGGAGGTGGGGTCGGCGGCGATGGTGGTGGAGGTGGTGGACGAGTTGCCGGCGGCGATGGAGGTGAGGTCGGCGGCGATGGTGGTGGAGCTGTTGCCCACCGACGTTTGGCTGCTGCTTGAGACGTTGCTCCACGAGGAGTTTGTGTCCACGGTCCACGGGGAGATTGACACCGTGGTCGACTGGGTCACGTAGGAGCCTGTGGCACGACACACGGACAGGTGGGTGGGTGGGTGGGTGAGTGAGTGGGTGAGTGGGTGGGTGAGTGAGTGGGTGAGTGGGTGAGTGAGTGGGTGGGTGGGTGAGTGAGTGGGTGGGTGGGTGAGTGAGTGAGTGAGTGGGTGAGTGAGTGAATGGGTGAGTGGGTGGGTGGGTGAGTGGGTGGGTGGGTGGGTGAGTGGGTGAGTGGGTGGGTGGGTGGGTGAGTGAGTGGGTGAGTGAGTGGGTGAGTGAGTGGGTGGGTGGGTGGGTGAGTGAGTGGGTGGGTGAGTGAGTGAATGGGTGAGTGGGTGGGTGGGTGAGTGGGTGAGTGGGTGAGTGGGTGGGTGAGTGAGTGGGTGAGTGAGTGGGTGAGTGAGTGAGTGGGTGAGTGAGTGAGTGGGTGGGTGAGTGAGTGAATGGGTGAGTGGGTGGGTGGGTGAGTGGGTGAGTGGGTGAGTGAGTGAGTGAGTGAGTGGGTGGGTGGGTGAGTGAGTGAGTGGGTGAGTGAGTGAGTGAGTGGGTGAGTGGGTGAGTGAGTGGGTGAGTGGGTGAGTGAGTGGGTGAGTGAGTGAGTGAGTGGTGAGTGAGTGAGTGGGTGAGTGGGTGGTTGAGTGAGTGAGTTGGCCAGTGAGTGGAGTGGCAGCCTCTCCTACACATAAACACAAAGGAACCAGTCCACGGGACCTCCTGTAATCCACAGAGACCTAAGCGGTACCGGGTCAGCTCCCGACAGAGGAAAGGCAGCCTTTCCACGTGAACACGCGAACCATAACCAGTCCACGGGACCTCCTGTAATCCACAGAGACCTAAGCGGTACTGGGCCAGCTCCCGACGGAGGAAAGGCAGCCTTTCCACGTGAACACGCGAACCATAACCACTCCACGGGACCTCCGGTAATCCACAGAGACCTAAGCGGTACCGGGCCAGCTCCCGACGGAGGAAAGGCAGCCTTTCCTCATAAACACGCGAACCATAACCAGTCCACGGGACCTCCTGTAATCCACAGAGACCTAAGCGGTACCGGTCCAGCTCCCGACGGAGGAAAGGCAGCCTTTCCACATAAACACGCGAACCATAACCAGTCCACGGGACCTCCTGTAATCCACAGAGACCTAAGCGGTATCGGTCTAGCTCCCGACGGAGGAAAGGCAGCCTTTCCACATAAACACGCGAACCATAACCAGTCCACGGGACCTCCTGTAATCCACAGAGACCTAAGCGGTACCGGGCCAGCTCCCGACGGAGGAAAGGCAGCCTTTCCACGTGAACACGCGAACCATAACCAGTCCACGGGACCTCCTGTAATCCACAGAGACCTAAGCGGTACCGGGCCAGCTCCCGACGGAGGAAAGGCAGCCTTTCTACGTAAACACGTGAACTATAACCACTCCACGGGACCTCCGGTAATCCACAGAGACCTAAGCGGTACCGGTCCAGCTCCCGACGGAGGAAAGGCAGCCTTTGATGAGAGGTTTATTTTTGTTCCCCCATTTTTTTTCCGGCAACGAGACAGCTTGCGTTCAGATGTCAAAACGCCAAAAACGAAAACCTTCCAGCGGGGAATCGCGTCACTGCGTCAGCCGCGGTGCTTGTGGCCCGGGATGCAAACACAAAACCACCCTTCTCTGTGTGAGTCTCTGTGTAGGTCTCGCTATTACCAAGTCGATTTAAAGCTTTCGTGACTGCAAGGATTCATCTCCTTTGGTTCTATTGGGTAAAGTCACGTAGGTAAAAAAATAAAATAACAAAAATCCCGACGTTTCGGCCACAGCACGAGCGGCCAACGTCAGGTGAAGGGACCAGGCTGTCTGGAGGACAGCGCTGGAGTGAAAAAAGCCACGTTCAGATCGCGGACCTTTAAGCTGTGTGAGAGGAAACAAAGCGCCTTGACAAAGGAAATTAGCATAGAATTTAGCATTGAAATGGCTGAGTGATTAGCTTGTAAAAAGTCAAAGCCTACACATCCACAGAGGCACCTAGTACAAATCAAACAGGAGAATTTAGCATTGAAATAGCTGAGTGATTAGCTTGTGACTGGTCGCAGAAATGGCTATGTTAAAGTCAAAGCATACACATTCACAGAGGCAGATAGTACAAATCAAACAGGAGAATTTAGCATTGAAATAGCTGAGTGATTAGCTTGTGACTGGTCACAGAAATGGCTATGTTAAAGTCAAAGCATACACATCCGCAGAGGCACCCCTTGACAAAGGAATTAGCATAGAATTTAGCATTGAAATGGCTGAGTGATTAGCTTGTGACTGGTCACAGAAATGGCTATGTTAAAGTCAAAGCATACACATCCACAGAGGCACCTAGTACAAATCAAACAGGAGAATTTAGCATTGAAATAGCTGAGTGATTAGCTTGTGACTGGTCACAGAAATGGCTATGTTAAAGTCAAAGCCTACACATCCACAGAGGCACCTAGTACAAATCAAACAGGAGAATTTAGCATTGAAATAGCTGAGTCATTAGCTTGTGACTGGTCACAGAAATGGTATATGGGCTTCTGTGACAATCTGTGAGTCTCCGTGGGTCTCTGTGGGGTCTCTGTGGGTCTCTGTGTGTCTCTGTGGGTCTCTGTGAGTCTCTGTGAGTCTCTGTGAGTCTCTGTGGGTCTCTGTGTGTCTCTGTGGGTCTCTGTGAATCTCTATGGGTCTCTGTGGGTCTCTGTGGGTATCTAGGGGTCTCTGTGGGTCTCTTTGTGTTTCTGTGGGGCTCTGTGCATCTTTATGGGTCTCTATGGGTCTCTGTGTGAGTCTCTATGGGTCTCTGTGTGAGTCTCTATGGGTCTCTGTGGGTCTCTATGGGTCTATGTGGGTCTCTGTGGGTCTCTGTGTGAGTGTCTGTGGGTCTCTGTGGGTCTCTATGGGTCTCTGTGTGCATCTCTGTGGGTCTCTGTGGGTCTCTGTGTGGGTCTCTGCTGGGTCTCTGTGAGTCTCTGTTGGGTCTCTATGGGTCTCTGTGGGTCTCTGTGGGGTCTCTGTGGGGTCTCTGTAGGTCTCTGTGTGAGTCTCTATGGGTCTCTATGGGTCTCTATGGGTCTCTATGGGTCTCTGTGGGTCTCTTTGGGTATCTGTGGGTATCTAGGGGTCACTGTGGGGTCTCTGTGGGTCTCTTTGTGTTTCTGTGGGTCTCTATGGGTCTCTGTGGGTCTCTATGGGTCTCTGTGTGGGTCTCTGTGGGTCTCTGTGAGTCTCTGTGGGTCTCTGTGTGGGTCTCTGTGGGTCTCTGTGGGTCTCTGTGGGTATCTAGGGGTCTCTGTGGGTCTCTATGGGTCTCTGTGTGGGTCTCTGTGGGTCTCTGTGAGTCTCTGTGGGTCTCTGTGGGTCTCTATGGGTCTCTGTGTGGGTCTCTGTGGGTCTCTGTGAGTCTCTGTGGGTCTCTGTGGGTCTCTATGGGTCTCTGTGTGGGTCTCTGTGGGTCTCTGTGAGTCTCTGTGGGTCTCTGTGGGGTCTCTGTGGGTCTCTGTGGGGTCTCTGTGGGTCTCTGTGGGTCTCTATGGGTCTCTGTGTGGGTCTCTGTGGGTCTCTGTGAGTCTCTGTGGGTCTCTGTGGGTCTCTATGGGTCTCTGTGTGGGTCTCTGTGGGTCTCTGTGAGTCTCTGTGGGTCTCTGGGGTCTCTGTGGGTCTCTGTGGGGTCTCTGTGGGTCTCTGTGGGTCTCTGTGGGTCTCTGAGGTCTCTGTGGGTCTCTGTGTGGGTCTCTGTGGGTCTATTGGGTCTCAATGGGTCTCTGTGGGTCTCTATGGGTCTTTGTGGGTCTCTGTGGGGTCTCTGTGGGTCTCTGTGGGTCTCCGTGGTTCCATGTGTGAGTCTCTGTGGGTCTCTTTGGGTCTCTGTGTGCATCTCTGTGTGTCTCTGTGGGTCTCTGTGGGTCTATGTGGGTCTCTATGGGTCTCTGTGTGCATCTCTGTGGGTCTCTATGGGCCTCTGTTGGTCTCTGTGGGTCTCTGTGGGTCTCTGTGGGTCTCTTTGGGGTCTCTATGGGTCTCTGTGGGTCTCTGTGAGACTCTCTGTGTGTCTCTGTGTGTCTTTGTGGGTCTCTGCTGGGTCTCTGTGGGTCTCTATGGGTCTCTGTGTGTCTCTGTGGGTCTCTGTGGGTCTCTATGGGTCTCTGTGAGTCTCTGTGAGACTCTCTGTGTGTCTCTGTGGGTCTCTATGGGTCTCTGTGTGAGTCTCTGTGTGTCTCTGCTGGGTCTCTATGGGTCTCTATGGGTCTCTGTGGGTCTCTATGGGTCTCTGTGTGAGTCTCTATGGGTCTCTGTGGGTCTCTGTGGGTCTCTGTGTGAGTCTCTATGTGTCTCTATGGGTCTCTGCTGGGTCTCTGTGGGTCTCTGTGCTGTAATGATATCAGCCACTCCTCTGTCGAGGGAGCTTGACCGGGTCTGGCTGGATCTCTGCCTATTACAGGAGGTCTCATAGACTCGTCCTGGTTCCTGTGCTTTGCGTGGGGAGTCTTCCATTGATCATCACGTCACCACCTTTGCCAGTGCCAAAATATGACGATACTCCTCTTATTCTTAGTTTTTTCGGTAAAGTCACTGCAGTCACGAAAGCTTTAAATCAAAAGATACTCCTCTTCTTTGGTTCTCTCGGTAAAGTCACCACCACGTAGAATGAGAATGAAATGCTAAATCGATCAAATAAAACAACGTGATGAAATTCTCACGACGTTTCGGCCACAACACAAGCGGCCTTCGTCAGGTGAAGGGACGAGACTGTCCTGGAGGACAGCGCTGGAGTGGGAGAAGCCAGGTGTGTGCAAACCTGGTGGCCAACTACAAGAAACGTCTGACCTCTGTGATTGCCAACAAGGGGTTTTGCCACCAAGTACTAAGTCATCTTTTGCAGAGGTGTCAAATACTTATTTCCCTCATTAAGATGCAAATCAATTTCTAACATTTTTGACACGCGTTTTTATGGATTATTTTGTTGATGTTGTTATTCTGTCTCTCACTGTTCAAATAAACCTGCCATTAAAATTATAGACTGATCATTTCTTTGTCAGTGGGCAAACGTACAAAATCAGCAGGGGATCAAATAATTTGTTCCCTCACTGTACTCCATCACAGAGAGAGAGAAATGTAGCAGGCATTGTCAGTGTCGGGGATGGAATCCACGACCTCCTGCACACCAGCCGAGGTAGTTAACGTCTCCCCAGCCACCGACCCAAACTCGACCCACTCAATCGCTGAATCACCCACTCACTCACTCACCCAATTATCCACCCACCCACTCACCCACCTTCTCACCCTCTCACCACTCATTAACTCACTCACTCACCCACCCACTCACTCACCCACCCAATTACCCACCCACTCACTCACCACTCATTGACTCACTCACCCACTCACTCACTCACTCACCCACCCACTCACTCACCCACTCACCCACTCACTCACTCACTACTCATTGACTCACTCACTCACTCACCCACCCACTCACCCACCCACTCACTCACCCACCCACTCACTCACCCACTCACTCACTCACTCACCCACCCACTCACTCACTCACCCACCCAATTACCCACTCACTCACTCACCACTCATTGACTCACTCACCCACTCACTCACTCACCCACCCACTCACTCACCCACTCACTCACTCACTCACCCACCCACTCACTCACCCACTCACTCACTCACCCACCCACTCACCCACCCAATTACCCACTCACTCACTCACTCACCTTCTCACTCACTCACTCACCACTCATTAACTCACTCACCCACTCACTCACTCACCCACCCACTCACCCACTCACCCACTCACTCACTCACCACTCATTAACTCACTCACCCACTCACTCACTCACCCACCCAATTACCCACCCACTCACTCACCCACCTTCTCACTCACTCACCACTCATTAACTCACTCACCCACTCACTCACTCACCCACCCAATTACCCACCCACTCACTCACCCACCTTCTCACTCACTCACTCACCACTCATTAACTCACTCACCCACTCACTCACTCACCCACCCAATTACCCACCCACTCACTCACTCACCTTCTCACTCACTCACTCACCACTCATTAACTCACTCACCCACTCACTCACCCACCCAATTACCCACCCACTCACTCACTCACCTTCTCACTCACTCACCACTCATTGACTCACTCACCCACTCACTCACTCACCCACCCAATTACCCACCCACTCACTCACTCACCTTCTCACTCACTCACCACTCATTAACTCACTCACCCACTCACTCACTCACCCACCCAATTACCCACCCACTCACTTACTCACCTTCTCACTCACTCACCACTCATTAACTCACTCACCCACTCACTCACTCACCACCCAGTCACCCACCCAATCACTCACTCAGGCACCCACCCACTCACCTACTCACCTACTCACCCATCAACCAAATCATCCACCCACTCACCCACCCACTCACTCACCTACCTATCCACCAACCTACTCACTCACCTTACCCAACCACCAACCCACCAACCCACCCACTCACGCACCCAATCACTCACCCACTCGCTCACTCACTCACCCACCCACCCACCCACTCACCCACCCACTCACCCAACCACCCACTCACTCACTCACCCACCCACCCACTCACCCAACAACCCACCCACTCACCCACTCACTCACCCATCCACTCACTCACCCACTCACTCACTCACAAACTCACTCACTCACCCACCCACCCACTCACCCAACCACCCACTCACCCAACCACCCACCCACTCACTCATTCACTCACCCATCCACTCACTCACTCACCCACCCACTCACTGACTCACCCACTCACTCACTCACCCACTCACCCACTCACCCACTCACTCACTCACCAACCCACTCACTCACTCATTCACCCACCCACTCACTCACCCACCTACTCACTCACCCACCCACTCACTGACTCACTCACCCACCCACTCACCCACTCACCCACCCACTCACTCACTCACCCACCCACTCACTCACTTACCCACCCGCTCACTCGCCCACCCACTCGCCCGCTCACCCACCCACTCACCCACTCACTCAACCACCCATTCACCCACTCACCCAACCACCCACCCACTCACCCACTCACTCATCCGCCCACTCATCCACCCACTCACACACCCACTCACCCACTCATCCACTCACTCATCCACCCGCTCATTCACTCATCCACTCACTCACCCACTCACTCACCCACTCACTCACCCACCCACCCACTCACTCACCCACCCACCCACTCACTCACCCACCCACCCACTTACCCACCCACCCACCTACCCACCAACCCACTTACCCACCCACCTACCCACCCACCCACCTACCCACCCAATTTGCTTGTACAACAACAAGCTGAACCGGTACCCAACCCCCGGTTCCCGGGAGTTCCTCAACTGGGGGTTGAGGAAGTTGAAACTCCATCGGCAGTCACTCCGGTTGTGATTGGTTTGCACCAACAACCCGCTCACCTAATCACTCACTCACTCACTCACCCACTCACCACTCACCAACTCACTCACTCACCCACCCACTCACTCACTCACCCACTCACTCACTCACCCACTCACTCACCACTCATCCACTCACTCACCCACTTACTCACTCACCCACCCACTCACTCACTCACCCACTCACTCACTCACTCACCCACTCACTCACTCACTCACCTCCTCACCCACTCACTCACTCACCCACTCACCCACCACTCACTCACCACTCACTCACCACTCACTCACCCGCTCACTCACCCACTCACTTACTCACCCACTCACCCACTCACTCACTCACTCACCCACTCACTCACTCATCCACATACTTACTCACACACTCACTCACCCACTCAGCCACTCACTCACTCACCCACCCACTCACTCACCCACTGACTCACTCACTCACTCACCCACTCACTCACCCACCCACACTCTCACTCACCACTCACTCACCCACTGACTCACTCACCCACCCACTCACTCACCCACCCACTCACCCACTCACTCACCCACACACTCACTCACCCACTCACTCACTCACCCACCCACTCACTCACTCACTCACCCACTCACTCACCCACCACTCACTCACTCACCCACACACTCACACACTCACTCACCCACTCACTCACCCACTCACCCACACACTCACACACTCACTCACTCACCCACTCACTCACCCACTCACCCACTCACCCACACACTCACTCACTCACCCACACACTGACCCACTCACTCACCCACTCACTCACTCACCCACACACTCACTCACCCACTCACTCACCCACTCATCCACACACCCACTCACCCACTCACTCACTCACCCACTCACTCATTCACCCACACACTCACTCACCCACACACTCACCCACTCTCTCACGCACTCACTCACGCACTCACTCAACCACTCACTCACCACTCACTCACTCACCCACTCACCCACCACTCACTCACCCACTCACCCACTCACTCACCCACTCACTCACCACTCACCCACTCACCCACTCACTCACCCACTCACCCACTCACTCACCCACCCACTCACTCACCCACTCACTCACTCACACACTCACTCACTCACCCACCCACACACTCCCACACTCACTCACTCACCCACTCACTCACCCACTCACCCACTCACCCACACACTCACTCACTCACCCACACACTGACCCACTCACTCACCCACTCACTCACCCACACACTCACTCACCCACTCACTCACTCACCCACTCATCCACACACCCACTCACCCACTCACTCACTCACCCACTCACTCATTCACCCACACACTCACTCACCCACACACTCACCCACTCTCTCACGCACTCACTCACGCACTCACTCACCCACTCACTCACCCACACACTCACTCACCCACTCACTCACTCACCCACTCATCCACACACCCACTCACCCACTCACTCACTCACCCACTCACTCATTCACCCACACACTCACTCACCCACACACTCACCCACTCTCTCACGCACTCACTCACGCACTCATTCAACCACTCACTCACCACTCACTCACTCACCCACTCACCCACTCACCCACACACTCACTCACTCACCCACACACTGACCCGCTCACTCACCCACTCACTTACTCACCCACACACTCACTCATCCACTCGCTCACTCACCCACTCATCCACACACCCACTCACCCACTCACTCACTCACCCACTCACTCATTCACCCACACACTCACTCACCCACACACTCACCCACTCTCTCACGCACTCAGGCACTCACTCAACCACTCACTCACCACTCACTCACTCACCCACTCACCCACCACTCACTCACCCACTCACCCACTCACTCACCCACTCACTCACCACTCACCCACTCACCCACTCACTCACTCACTCACCCACTCTCTCACCCACCACTCACTCACTCACCCACACACTCACACACTCACTCACCCACTCACTCACCCACTCACCCACACACTCACACACTCACTCACTCACCCACTCACTCACCCACTCACCCACTCACCCACACACTCACTCACTCACCCACATACTGACCCACTCACTCACCCACTCACTCACTCACCCACACACTCACTCACCCACTCACTCACTCACCCACTCATCCACACACCCACTCACCCACTCACTCACTCACCCACTCACTCATTCACCCACACACTCACTCACCCACACACTCACCCACTCTCTCACGCACTCACTCACGCACTCACTCAACCACTCACTCACCACTCACTCACTCACCCACTCACCCACCACTCACTCACCCACTCACCCACTCACTCACCCACTCACTCACCACTCACCCACTCACCCACTCACCCACTCACCCACTCACTCACCCACTCACCCACTCACTCACCCACCCACTCACTCACCCACTCACTCACTCACACACTCACTCACTCACCCACCCACACACTCCCACACTCACTCACTCACTCACCCACTCACTCACCCACTCACTCACTCACCCACCACTCACCCACTCACTCACTCACCCACTCACTCACTCACCGACTCACTCACTCACCCACCACTCACTCACCCACACACTCACTCACCCACCCACACACTCATCCACACACTCACTCACCCACTCACTCACTCACTCACCCACTCACCCACCCACTCACTCACTCACTCACCCACACACTCACCCACTCACTCACCCACCCACCTACACACTCACTCACCCACTCACTCACTCACTCACCCACCCACTCACTCACTCACCACTCACTCACTCACTCAATCACTCACTCACCCACCACTCACTCACTCACCCACTCACTCACTGACCCATTCACTCACTCACCCACCCACCCACCTACTCACCCACCCACTCACTCACCCACTCACTCACTCACCCACTCACCCACCCACTCACTCACCCACTCACTCACTCACCCACCCACTCACTCACTCACCCACCCACCCACTCACCCACTCACTCACCCACTCACTCACCCACACACTCACCCACTCACTCACTCACCCACTCACTTACTCACCCACCACTCACTCACTCACCCACGCACCCACTCACTCACTGACCCATTCACTCACTCACCCACCCACCCACTCACCCACCCACTCACTCACCCACTCACTCACCCACCCACTCACTCACCCACTCACTCACCCACTCACTCACCCACCCACCACTCACTCACTCACCCACTCACTCACCCACCCACTCACCCACGGGACACTATGACGTCACGCATACCGGTTCCTCGCGAGTTCCAACCGACCGCGGTGACGTCACAGGCGCGCGTGCCCGGCGTGACGCGTGGCGGGTTCTGACCGGTGCCCTCTGGCGGAGCGATGAGGCGATAACGCAGAGACCTCAACTGACTCTCTGTGTGTGCGTGTGTGTGTCTGTGTGTATGTGTGTGTATGTGTGTGTGTGTCTGTGTGTGTGTGTCTGTGTGTGTGTCTGTGTGTATGTGTGTGTGTCTGTGTGTGTGTGTCTGTGTGTGTGTGTGTCTGTGTGTGTCTGTGTGTGTGTCTGTGTGTGT
>NW_022639077.1:60000-82500 GCF_010993605.1 Petromyzon marinus | reverse complement strand
TCTGTGAGTCTGTGAGTCCCTGCGAGTCTCTGAGTCTCTGAGTGTCTCTGTGAGTCTCTGTGAGTCGCTGTGGGTCTCTGTGAGTCTCTGTGTGTCTCTCTGTGAGTCTCTTTGAGTCTCTGTGAGTCTCTGTGTGAGTCTTTGTGCATCTCTGTGAGTGTCTCTGCGAGTCTCTGTGAGCTTCTGTGAGTCTCTGAGTCTCTGTGAGTGTCTCTGAGTGTCTCTGTGAGTGTCTCTGTGAGTGTCTTTGTGAGTCTCTGTGGGTCTCTGTGTGTGTGTGTGAGTCTCTGTGGGTCTCTGTGGGTCTCTGTGAGTCTCTGTGGGTCTCTGTGTGTCTCTGTAAGTTTCTGTGAGGCTCTGTGTGAGTCTCTGTGCGTCTCTGTGAGTCTCTGTGTGTCTGTGTGGGTGCGATCCACAGAGACCCACAGAGATATACAGTAACCTACAATAGACACATAGAGACCCATAGAGATACACAGAGACCGATACTATTAGAGACCCACAGAGATACACTGAGACCCAGCCTCATAGAGACCCATAGAGATACACAGAGACCCATACTCATAGAGACCCATAGAGATACACAGAAACCCATACGCATAGAGACCCATAGAGATACAGCTCGAACCCACAACCTCCTGTACAACAGGCGAGGTAGTCAACATCTCTCAGGGTCTAGGATCGAACCCACGACCTCCTGTAGACCAGGCGAGGTAGTCAACATCTCCCAGGGTCTGGGATCGAACCCACGACCTCCTGTAGACCAGTCGAGGTAATTAACATCTCTCAGGGTCTAGGATCGAACCCACGACCTCCTGTAGACCAGGCGAGGTAGTCAACATCTCCCGGGGTCTGGGATCGAACCCACGGCCTCCTGTATACCTAGCGAGGTAGTCAACATCTCACAGGGTCCGGGATTGAACCCACGACCTCCTGTAGACCAGGCGAGGTAATTAACATCTCCCAGGTTCTGGGATCGAACCCACGACCTCCTTATACCAGGCGAGATAGTCAACATCTCGCAGGGTCTGGGATCGATCCCACGACCTCCTGTATACCAGGCGAGGTAGTCAACATCTCACAGCGTCCGGGATTGAACCCACGACCTCCTCTATAACAGGCGAGGCAGTCAACATCTCGCAGGGTCTGGGATCGAACACACGACCTCCTGTATACCAGGCGAGGTAGTCAACATCTCTCAGTGTCTGAGATATAACCCACGACCTCCTGTAGACCAGGCGAGGTAGTCAACATCTCTCAGTGTCTGAGATTGAACCCACGACCTTCTGTAGACCAGGCGAGGTAGCTAATATCTCATAGGGTCCAGGATTGAACCCACGACTTCCTGTAGACCAGGCGTGGTAGTCAACATCTCACAGAGTCCAGCATCAAACCCACGACCTCTTGTATAGCAGGCGAGGTAGTCAACATCTCTCAGGGTCTGGTGAACGAACCCACGACCTCCTGTATATCAGGCCAGGTAGTCAACATCTCTCAGGGTCTGGGATGGAACCCACGACCTCCTGTAGACCAGGTGAGGTAGTCAACATCTCTCAGTGTCTGAGATTGAACCCACGACCTCCTGCAGGCCAGGTGAGGTAGTCAACATCTCAAAGTGTCTGAGATTAAACCCACGACCTCCTGCAGGCCAGGTGAGGTAGTCAACATCTCTCAGTGTCTGAGATTGAACCCACGACCTCCTGTATACCAGGTGAGGTAGTCAACATCTCAAAGTGTCTGAGATTGAACCCACGACCTCCTGTATACCAGGCGAGGTAGTCAACATCTCAAAGTGTCTGAGATTGAACCCACGACCTCCTGTAGACCAGGCGAGGTAGTCAACATCTCTCAGTGTCTGAGATTGAACCCACGATCTCCTGTAGACCAGGCGAGGTAGTCAACATCTCAAAGTGTCTGAGATTAAACCCACGACCTCCTTTCGACCAGGCGAGGTAGTCAACATCTCTCAGTGTCTGAGATTGAACCCACGACCTCCTGTAGACCAGGCGAGGTAGTCAACATCTCAAAGTGTCTGAGATTGAACCCACGACCTCCTGTATACCAGGTGAGGTAGTCAACATCTCAAAGTGTCTGAGATTGAACACACGTCCTCCTGTATGCCAGGTGAGGTAGTCAACATCTCTCAGTGTCTGAGATTGAACCCACGACCTCCTGTAGACCAGGCGAGGTAGTCAACATCTCTCAGTGTCTGAGATTGAACCCAAGATCTCCTGTATACCAGGCGAGGTAGTCAACATCTCAAAGTGTCTGAGATTGAACCCACGACCTCCTGTCGACCAGGCGAGGTAGTCAACATCTCTCAGTGTCTGAGATTGAACCCAAGATCTCCTGTAGACCAGGCGAGGTAGTCAACATCTCAAAGTGTCTGAGATTGAACCCACGACCTCCTGCAGGCCAGGCGAGGTAGTCAACATCTCAAAGTGTCTGAGATTAAACCCACGACCTCCTGTAGACCAGGCGAGGTAGTCAACATCTCAAAGTGTCTAAGATTAAACCCACGACCTCCTGTATACCAGGCGAGGTAGTCAACATCTCAAAGTGTCTGAGATTAAACCCACGACCTCCTGTAGACCAGGCGAGGTAGTCAACATCTCAAAGTGTCTGAGATTAAACCCACGACCTCCTGTAGACCAGGCGAGGTAGTCAACATCTCTCAGTGTCTGAGATTGAACCCACGACCTCCAATGTCCTTCCCGCATCCGAGACGAGGCAGATAACATCATAAAGTTGACGGAAATTCCACAGACAAAGGTAGCCCGTAAATAGCTCACAAACTTACAGTAATCCACTCGGTCACTCAGTCACTCACTCACTCAGTCACTCACTCAGTATCTCACTCACTCAGTCACTCAGTCACTCACTCACTCAGTCACTCACTCACTCAATCAGTCACTCACTCAGTAACTCACTCAATCAGTCACTCACTCAGTAACTCACTCACTCACTCAGTCACTCAGTAACTCACTCACTCAGTCACTCACTCAGTCACTCACTCAATCAGTCACTCAGTCACTCAGTCACTCACTCACTCAGTCACTCACTCACTCAATCAGTCACTCAGTCAGTCACTCACTCAGTCACTCAGTCACTCACTCAGTCACTCAGTAACTCACTCACTCACTCAGTCACTCACTCATTCAGTCACTCACACAGTCACTCAGTCACTCACTCACTCAGTCACTCACTCAGTAACTCACTCAATCAGTCACTCAGTCACTCACTCAGTCACTCACTCATTCAGTCACTCACACAGTCACTCAGTCACTCACTCACTCAGTCACTCACTCAAAAACTCAGTCACTCAGTCACTCACTCACTCAGTCACTCACTCAGTCACTCACTCAGTAACTCACTCACTCAGTCACTCACTCAGTCACTCACTCAATCAGTCACTCAGTCACTCACTCACTCACTCACTCACTCAGTCACTCACTCAGTCACTCAGTCACTCAGTCACTCACTCAGTCACTCAGTCACTCACTCAGTCACTCACTCAGTCACTCACTCAATCAGTCACTCACTCAGTCACTCACTCATTCAGTCACTCACACAGTCACTCAGTCACTCACTCACTCAGTAACTCACTCACTCACTCAGTCACTCAGTCACTCACTCACTCAGTCACTCACTCAGTCACTCACTCAATCAGTCACTCAGTCACTCACTCAGTCACTCACTCATTCAGTCACTCACACAGTCACTCACTCACTCAGTCACTCACTCAGTAACTCACTCACTCACTCAGTCACTCACTCACTCAGTCACTCACTCAGTAACTCAGTCACTCAGTCACTCACTCACTCAGTCACTCACTCAGTAACTCACTCACTCAGTCACTCACTCACTCAATCAGTCACTCAGTCACTCACTCAGTCACTCACTCATTCAGTCACTCACACAGTCACTCACTCAGTCACTCAGTCAGTCACTCACTCATTCAGTCACTCACACAATCACTCAGTCACTCACTCAGTCACTCACTCATTCAGTCACACACACAGTCACTCAGTCACTCACTCACTCAGTCACTCACTCAATCAGTCACTCAGTCACTCACTCAGTCACTCAGTCATTCAGTCAATCACACAGTCACTCAGTCACTCGCTCAGTCACTCACTCATTCAGTCACTCACTCACTCAGTAACTCAGTCACTCAGTCACTCAGTAACTCACTCAGTCACTCACTCAGTCACTCCCTCACTCAGTAACTCAGTCACTCAGTCACTCACTCAGTAATTCAGTCACTCAGTCACTCACACAGTCACTCAGTCACTCACTCAGTCACTCACTCAGTCACTTACTCAGTCACTCACTCACTCAGTCACTCACTCAGTCACTCCCTCACAGTAACCCACTCAGTCACTCACTCAGTCACTCAGTCACTCACTCAGTCCCTCAGTCACTCACTCACTCAGTCACTCACTCGCTCAGTAACTCACTCAGTCACTCACTCACTCAGTGACTGAGTGAGTGACTGTGCGACTGAGTGACTGACTGACTGAGGGACTGTCTGACTGAGTGAGTGACTGAGTGGCTGAATAAGTGACTGAGTGGCTGATTGAGTGAGTGAGTGAGTGACTGAGCGACTCAGTGACTGAGTGAGTGACTGAGCGACTGAGTGACTGAGTGAGTGACTGAGCGACTCAGTGACTGAGTGACTGAGTGAGTGACTGAGTGAGTGACTGAACGACTGATTGAGTGAGTGACTGAGTGACTGACTGAGTGACTGACTGAGTGACTGAGCGACTGAGTGAGTGAGTGACTGAGTGACTGACAGACTGAGCGACTCAGTGACTGAGTGAGTGACTGAGTGACTGAGTGACTGAGTGAGTGACTGAGTGACTGAGTGACTGAGTGAGCGACTGAGTGAATGACTGAGTGACTGACCGAGTGACTGAGTGAGTGACTGAGTGAATGACTGAGTGAGTGACTGAGTGACTGACTGAGTGACTGACTGAGCGACTCAGTGACTGACTGAGTGACTGACTGAGTGACTGACCGAGTGAATGACTGAGTCAGTGTACAACTCACCAGCTGCGAGTAGGCACACCAAGGCGAAAACCAGGATGTCTGTCTGAGCCATCTTCACGATTCAGGTGACAGCCTTGAGTCGATGTCACACTGCCTCCTCATCCCGCGATTCAGACACCTCTATAGGTAGACCAGGGGGGAGGGACGAGTGGAAGGGGGAGGGGAGCTACATCTTAATGATAGTGGTGGTGGTGGTAGTGTTCTTAATGATAGTGGTGTCACGTTCTTATTGACAGTGGTGGTGTACGTGATGATGGTGATGACGGTGATTAATGACAGCGAATGGTGGTTCGAACATTCATATTACACTCGACACTAACACTGTTATACGCGACTGAACACCACACTACTATACATTAAACTATACATTGCATTACCATACAATACACTATATACTACACTACTATACACTACACTATACACTGCACTACTATACACTACAATATACACTACACTACTATACACTACACTATACACTACACTATACACTACACTACTATACACCACACTACCATACATTAAACTATACACTATATTACTATACAATACACTATACACTACACACTATGCACTACACTACTATACACTACACTACTATAAACTACACTACTATACACTACACTACTACACACCACACTACTATACATTAAACTATACACTACATTACTATAGAATACTATATACACTACACTATACACTCCACTACTATACACTACACTATACACTACATTATACACTACACTACTATAAACTACACTATACACTACACTATACACTACACTATACACTACACTACTATACACTACACTACTATACACTACACTACTATACACTACACTATACACTACACTACTAGACACTACACTACTATACACTACACTACTATACACTACACTACTAGACACTACACTACTATACACTACACTATACACTACACTACTATACAATACTATACACTACACTATACACTACACTATACACTACATTATACACTACACTACTATAAACTACACTATACACTACTATACACTACACTATACAGTACACTACTATACACTACACTACTATACACTACACTACTATACACTACACTACTATACACTACACTACTATACACTACAATATACACTACACTATTATACACTCCACTACTATACACTACACTATACACTACACTATTATACACTCCACTACTATACACTACACTATACACTACACTATTATACACTCCACTACTATACACTACACTACTATACACTACACTATACACTACACTACTATACCCTGCACTACTATACACTACACTACTATACACTACACTATACACTACACTACTATACACTACACTACTATACACTACACTACTATACACTACACTACTATACCCTGCACTACTATACACTACAATATACACTACACTATTATACACTACACTACACACTACACTATACACTACACTGTATACTACACTACACACTACACTCCACTATACACTACAATACTATACACTACACCATACACTACACTATTATACACTCCACTACTATACACTACACTACTATACACTACACTATACACTACACTACTATATACTACACTATACACTACTATACACTGCACTACTATACACTGCACTACTATACACTACACTATACACTACACTATTATACACTCCACTACTATACACTACACTACTATACACTACACTATACACTACACTACTATACACTATACACTACACTACTATATACTATACACTACACTATGCACTACACTATACACTACACTACTATACACTACACTACTATACACTACACTACACACTACACTATACACTACACTACTATACACTACACTATACACTACACTATACACTACACTACTATACACTACACTATACACATTACACACTACACTATACACTACACTATACACTACACTACTATACACTACACTACACACTACACTACACACTACACTACTATACACTACACTATACACTACACAACTATACACTACACTACTATACACTACACTACCATACACTACACTATACACTACACTACTATACACTACACTACTATACACTACACTATACACTACACTACTATACACTACACTATACACTACACTACTATACACTACACTATACACTACACTACTATACACTACACTACTATACACTACTATACACTACACTATACACTACACTATACACTACACTACTATACACTACACTACTATACACTACTATACACTACACTATACACCACTACTATACTACACTACACTACACACTACACTACGCTACACTACACTATACTCTACACTACTCTACACTATACACTACACTATACACTACACTATACACTACACACTACACTACACACTACACTACTATACACTACACTTCTATACACTACACTACTATACACTACACTATCCACTACACTATACACTACACTATACACTACACTATACACTACACTATACACTACACTACTTTATACACTACACTATACACTACACTATACACTACACTATACACTACACTATACACTACACTACTATACACTACACTATACACTACTATACACTACACTATACACTACACTATACACTACACTATACACTACACTATACACTACACTACTATACACTACACTATACACTACACTATACACTACACTATACACTACACTACTATACACTACACTATACACTACACTATACACTACTATACACTACACTACACTATACACTACACTATACACTACACTACTATACACTACACTATACACTACACTATACACTACACTACACTATACACTACACTATACACTACACTACTATACACTACACTATACACTACACTGCTATACACTACACTATACACTACACTACTATACACCACACTACACTACACACTACACTATACACTACACTGTACACTACACTACTATACACTACACTATACACTACACACTAACTGCTGTAGTGAGACTTTAGAGGCAACTTGTTTATTTGACAATTCACGACACAGAATCAGAATGGGTGCGGCACCCGCCACACTCGGGAGCCACGTGCCCTGGGTCACGTGACCTGGTCACGTGACCTGGGTCACGTGTCCTGGTCACGTGACATGGTCACGTGCCCTGGTCACTGACGTGCCCTGGTCACGTGCCCTGGTCACTGCGTGTCCTCGTCACGTGTCCTTGTCACGTGTCCTCGTCACGTGCCCTGGTCACTGCGTGTCCTCGTCACGTGCCCTGGTCACGTGCCCTGATCACGTGTCCTTCTCACGTCTCCTGGTCACGTGCCCTGGTCACGTGTCCTGGTCACGTGCCCTGATCACGTGTGCTGGTCACTGCGTGCCCTGGTCACGTGTCCTGGTCACGTGCCCTGGTCACGTGTCCTTCTCACGTGCCCTGGTCACTGACGTACCCTGGTCACGTGTCCTGGTCACGTGTCCTTCTCACGTCTCCTGGTCACGTGCCCTGGTCACGTGTCCTGGTCACGTGCCCTGATCACGTGTGCTGGTCACTGCGTGCCCTGGTCACGTGTCCTGGTCACGTGCCCTGGTCACGTGTCCTTCTCACGTGCCCAGGTCACTGCGTGCCCTGGTCACGTGTCCTAGTTACTGACGTGCCCTGGTCACTGCGTGCCCTGGTCACTGCGTGCCCTGGTCACGTGTCCTAGTTACTGACGTGCCCTGGTCACTGCGTGCCCTGGTCACGTGTCCTAGTTACTGACGTGCCCTGGTCACTGCGTGCCCTGGTCACGTGTCCTAGTTACTGACGTGCCCTGGTCACTGCGTGCCCTGGTCACTGCGTGCCCTGGTCACGTGTCCTAGTTACTGACGTGCCCTGGTCACTGCGTGCCCTGGTCACGTGTCCTAGTTACTGACGTGCCCTGGTCACTGCGTGCCCTGGTCACTGCGTGCCCTGGTCACTGCGTGCCCTGGTCACGTGTCCTAGTTACTGACGTGCCCTGGTCACTGCGTGCCCTGGTCACGTGTCCTAGTTACTGACGTGCCCTGGTCACTGCGTGCCCTGGTCACTGCGTGCCCTGGTCACGTGTCCTAGTTACTGACGTGCCCTGGTCACTGCGTGCCCTGGTCACGTGTCCTAGTTACTGACGTGCCCTGGTCACTGCGTGCCCTGGTCACGTGTCCTAGTTACTGACGTGCCCTGGTCACTGCGTGCCCTGGTCACGTGTCCTAGTTACTGACGTGCCCTGGTCACGTGTCCTGGTCACTGCGTGCCCTGGTGACTCGTCACCAACCTCTGTGGGGTCAATCTGTGCTCCTGAAGCCCTCGTGACTGACCGCAGGAGTCCAAACTCCTCCTCCGTTCGTTCGGAAGACAAAGTAAAGTAAACCACGTGACGTTTCGGGCACAACACAACATCAGGTGGGACAGCCTGGCCTGCTGGCTCTGTCGGGGTCTAGGGAGGATCGGAATCGACACAGCCAAGGGCCTCCAGTTCTCTCCGCCCCCACGTTCTGGAACCATCTAGGGGTGGGGGAGGGGCCTGTAGAGTGACGTCATCCCCCAGACCCCCCCCCCCCACTCTTGAGGGGGGGAGGGGCCTGTAGAGTGACGTTATCCCCCAGACCCCTCCCCCCCACTCTTGAGGGGGAGGGGCCTGTAGAGTGACGTCATCCCCCAGACCCCCGCCCACTCTTGAGGGTGGGGGGAGGGGCCTGTAGAGTGACGTTATCCCCCAGACCCCTCCCCCCCCCACTCTTGAGGGGGAGGGGCCTGTAGAGTGATGTCATACCCCAGACCCCGCCCACTCTTGAGGGGGGGAGGGGCCTGTAGAGTGACGTTATCCCCCAGACCCCTCCCCCCCACTCTTGAGGGGAAGGGGCCTGTAGAGTGACGTCATCCCCCAGACCCCTCCCCACTCTTGAGGGTGGGAGGGGCCTGTAGAGTGACGTTATCCCCCAGACCCCCGCCCACTCTTGAGGGTGGGGGGAGGGGCCTGTAGAGTGACGTTATCCCCCAGACCCCTCCCCCCCCCACTCTTGAGGGGGAGGGGCCTGTAGAGTGATGTCATCCCCCAGACCCCGCCCACTCTTGAGGGGGGGAGGGGCCTGTAGAGTGACGTTATCCCCCAGACCCCCCCCCCTCTTGAGGGTGGGGGGAGGGGCCTTTAGAGTGACGTTATCCCCCAGGCCCCTCCCCCCCCCACTCTTGAGGGGGAGGGGCCTGTAGAGTGACGTTATCCCCCAGAACCCTCCCCACTCTTGAGGAGGGGGAGGGGCCTGTAGAGTGACGTTATCCTCCAGACCCCTCCCCCCACTCTTGAGGGGGGGGAGGGGCCTGTAGAGTGACGTTATCCCCCAGGCCCCTCCCCACTCTTGAGGAGGGGGAGGGGACTGTAGAGTGACGTTTTCCCCAGACCCCTCCCCACTCTTGAGGAGGGGGAGGGGCCTGTAGAGTGACGTTATCCCCCAGACCCCCCCTCTTCAGGGGGGGAGGGGCCTGTAGAGTGACGTCATCCCACAGGCCCCTCCCCACTCTTGAGGGGGGGAGGGGCCTGTAGAGTGACGTTATCCCCCAGACCCCTCCCCCCACTCTTGAGGGTGGGAGGGGCCTGTAGAGTGACGTTTTCCCCCAGACCCCGCCCACTCTTGAGGGGGGGAGGGGCCTGTAGAGTGACGTTATCCCCCAGACCCCTCCCCCCACTCTTGAGGGTGGGAGGGGCCTGTAGAGTGACGTTTTCCCCCAGACCCCGCCCACTCTTGAGGGGGGGAGGGGCCTGTAGAGTGACGTTATCCCCCAGGCCCCTCCCCACTCTTGACGGTGGGAGGGGCCTGTAGAGTGACGTTATCCCCCAGACCCCGCCCACTCTTGAGCGGGGCCTGTAGAGTGACGTTATCCCCCAGACCCCCCCCTACTCTTGAGGGTGGGAGGGGCCTGTAGAGTGACGTTATCCCCCAGACCCCTCCCCACTCTTGAGGGTGGGAGGGGCCTGTAGAGTGACGTTATCCCCCAGACCCCGCCCACTCTTGAGGGGGGGAGGGGCCTGTAGAGTGACGTTATTCCCCAGACCTCTCCCCCCACTCTTGAGGAGGGGGAGGGGACTGTAGAGTGACGTTTTCCCCAGACCCCTCCCCACTCTTGAGGAGGGGGAGGGGCCTGTAGAGTGACGTTATCCCCCAGACCCCCCCTCTTCAGGGGGGAGGGGCCTGTAGAGTGACGTCATCCCACAGGCCCCTCCCCACTCTTGAGGGGGGGAGGGGCCTGTAGAGTGACGTTATCCCCCAGACCCCTCCCCCCACTCTTGAGGGTGGGAGGGGCCTGTAGAGTGACGTTTTCCCCCAGACCCCGCCCACTCTTGAGGGGGGGAGGGGCCTGTAGAGTGACGTTATCCCCCAGGCCCCTCCCCACTCTTGACGGTGGGAGGGGCCTGTAGAGTGACGTTATCCCCCAGACCCCGCCCACTCTTGAGCGGGGGAGGGGCCTGTAGAGTGACGTTATCCCCCAGACCCCCCCCAACTCTTGAGGGTGTGAGGGGCCTGTAGAGTGACGTTATCCCCCAGACCCCTCCCCACTCTTGAGGGTGGGAGGGGCCTGTAGAGTGACGTTATCCCCCAGACCCCGCCCACTCTTGAGGGGGGGAGGGGCCTGTAGAGTGACGTTATTCCCCAGACCTCTCCCCCCACTCTTGAGGGTGGGAGGGGCCTGTAGAGTGACGTTATCCCCCAGACCCCCCCCTACTCTTGAGGGGGGGAGGGGCCTGTAGAGTGACGTTATCCCACAGGCCCCTCCCCCCCACTCTTCACCCCACTCTTGAGGGGGGGAGGGGCCTGTAGAGTGACGTTATCCCCCAGACCCCTCCCCCACTCTTGAGGGGGGGGAGGGGCCTATAGAGTGACGTCATCCCCCACACACACGTGGTGTACACGTGGTGTGTAGTGTTCACACGTGGTCTTTCCCTGTCCCCAGACGACCTGCTTGTCAGTTTTGATGTGGTGTCCTTGTTCACCAAGGTTCCCGTACCTGACACCATCGCAATAATTGAAGACTTGGTTCATCAAGGACTAAACACTGATGTACCCCTCCCCTGGTGAGACACTGCTTAACCAACACATACTTCACCTGGATTGGAACTTTCTACAAACAAACTGAGGGCACCCCAATGGGCTCCCCCCTATCTCCGGTTGTAGCCAACGTGTTCATGGAGAAATTTGAGACTGACGCCATCCAGACTGCCACTCTACGCCCGACCTTCTGGAAGAGGTACGTGGATGACACTTTTGTCATCTGGCCACATGGCCGGCCTGCTCTAGACCAATTCCTCGACCACATCAATTCCATACACCCAGCCATCAGATTTACCATGGAAGTCGAAATAGATGGCAAGCTAACCTTTTTGGATGTCCTAATTAAAAAGAGACCTGATGGTTCAATGAACCACTCTGTCTACAGGAAAGCTACCCATACGGATGCTTATCTGAAACCGGATTCCCACCACCATCCATCCCAGAAGAATTCTCTCATCAAGCCTCTGTATCATAGAGCCCAATGCATATCCAACCAGGAACACATAGGCAGTGAACTCAAGCACGTACACCAAGCTCTTAGGGCTAATGGTTACTCCGACTATACAATCCGCAAAGCTATCACTCAAACCATGAAGAAGAACCCTCTTGAGGAGCCTTTCAAAACCATCACTTTACCCTACAGTGCTGGGATCACAAAAAAGATCTCCAAAATCTTGAATAAACACAAGATCCAGGTCCGTTTCAACACATTACATAAAATCCGTGATCTGGTTCCGTCTGTAAAAGATGTGATTCCGGACATACAGTACCCTGGCGTCTACAAACTAAGTTGCCTCTGTGGTAGTAGTTACATTGGAGAAACCAAACGCCATGTCTCGGACCGCATTCGTGAACACAAAGCAGACCTTAAACACGGTAGGACCAACACCTCGGCCGTGGCAGATCACTGTTATAATTCAGTAGGCTCACATGACATTGACTTTTCCAAGACAGAGGTTCTTTGTAAGCCATCTGGCTTCCATGAGAGATTCGTTCATGAGGCTATCCACATATACAAGCACAGAGACAATTTCAACCGAGAAGACGGATTCTGGCTTAGCAATCATTGGAAAGATTTGATAAACCATTTCGGGTCTTAATTGATTGTTCACGCTTACAGTGGCTTTCAGACAGCATACATTATAAAAAATTTCGTCTCCCCCCTCTTCTTTTCAGAATATAGATGGACTCGTCCTTCTAAATAAAATGACAAATCGCTGCCCGTGGCGCTAACGTTTTTAATAAATAAATACACCGTTTAAAAATAAATAAATGTATGCAAACCAACACACCTGATGACGACCGTTTGTGTTACGGTCGAAATGTCGTGAGAATTTTTATTGTTTTATATATTTTTTATTATTTTATTGTTTCCCTTCAACGTGGTGACTTTACCGAAAGAGCTAAGAACATCTTTCCAATGGTTGCTTAATTTGAAACCATCCTCTCGGTTGAAATTGTGTCCGTGTTTGTAGATCTGAATTGCTTCATGAACAAATCTCTGATAAAAGCCCGTGGGTTTGCAAAGAACCTTGGCGTCGGAGAAAATTATATCGTGATCACCCACAGCATTGTAACATTGATCAGCCACGGCAGAAGAATTCGTTTTGCCGTGTTTCAAATCTGATTTGTGCTCGCGAATTCGGTCAGAGACATGTCGCTTTGTCTCACCGATATAGCAATCACCGCAGGTACAGCTCAATTTGTAAACCCCGGGGTACTGTAAATCAGGAATGACATCATTCACGGATGGGATCAGATCACGAATTTTGTGTACTGTATTGAACCGGACCTGGATCTTGTGTTTGTTTAGAATTTTGGAAATCTTTTTAGTAAACGCCTGCTATATATGGAAGTGTGATGGTTTTGACCGGGGTATCAAGTGGTTGTTTCTGTATGGAGGGAGAGACAGCTTGGCGGATGGTACGGTCAGAGTATCCATTCCTTTTGAGGGCCAGGTGTACATGTTTTAATTCACTGGTCAGGTGGTGTTGGTCCGAAATGCAATGAGCCCTGTGGTATAACGTTTTGATGAGAGAATTCTTTTGGGCTGGGTGGTGGTGGGAATCACGTTTCAAGTAAGAATCTGTGTGGGTGGGTTTCCTGTAGACAGAATGCCCCAATGAGCCATCAGGTCTCCTCTCAAACAGAACATCCAAGAATGGCAGCTTGCCATCTTTCTCCACTTCCATGGTGAATTTGATGGCGGGATGTCTGGAATTGATGTGGTGTAGGAAAAGGTTCAGAGCCGGGAGGCCACGTGGCCAAATGACGAAAGTGTCATCCACATATCTCTTCCACAGGGAAGGTCTGAGGGTGGAAGTCTGGATGGCTTCTGATTCAAATTTCTCCATGAAAATATTGGCTATCACTGGTGATAAGGGGGATCCCATGGGGGTACCCTCATTTTGTTTGTAGAAGGAGCCATTCCAAGTAAAGTAGGTAGGTCAGTGAATGACTGTATAGGTCAGTGAATGAGTGTATAGGTGTGTGAATGTGTAGGCGAGTGAATGACTGTATAGGTGAGTGAATAACTGTGTAGGCGAGTGAATGAGTGTATAGGCGAGTGAATTAATGTGTAGGTGAGTGAATGACTGTATAGGTGAGTGAATGAGTGTATAGGTGAGTGAATGTATAGGTGAGTGAATGACTGTATAGGTGAGTGAATGTGTAGGTGAGTGAATGACTGTATAGGCGAGTGAATGAGTGTATAGGCGAGTGAATGACTGTGTAGGTCAGTGAATGACTGTATAGGTCAGTGAATGACTGTATAGGTGTGTGAATGTATAGGTGAGTGAATGAGTGTATTGGTGAGTGAATGAGTGTGTAGGTGAGTGAATGAATGTATAGGCGAGTGAATGTATAGGCGAGTGAATGTATAGGTGAGTGAATGAGTGTGTAGGTGAGTGAATGACTGTATAGGTGAGTGAATGACTGTATAGGTGAGTGAATGACTGTATAGGCGAGTGAATGACTGTATAGGTGAATGAATGACTGTATAGGTGAGTGAATGAGTGTGTAGGTGAGTGAATGACTGTATAGGCGAGTGAATGTGTAGGCGAGTGAATGTATAGGTGAGTGAATGGCTGTATAGGCGAGTGAATGAGTGTATAGGCGAGTGAATGTATAGGCGAGTGAATGAGTGTATAGGCGAGTGAATGACTGTATAGGCGAGTGAATGACTGTATAGGTGAGTGATTGAGTGCATAGGCGAGTGAATGTATAGGCGAGTGAATGACTGTATAGGTGAGTGAATGACTGTATAGGTGAGTGAATGAGTGTATAGGCGAATGAATGACTGTATAGGTGAGTGAATGACTGTATAGGTGAGTGAATGACTGTATAGGTGAGTGAATGAGTGTGTAGGCGAGTGAATGACTGTATAGGTGAGTGAATGTGTAGGTGAGTGAATGACTGTATAGGCGAGTGAATGACTGTATAGGCCAGTGAATGACTGTATAGGCGAGTGAATGTATAGGCGAGTGAATGCGTGTATAGGTGAGTGAATGTGTAGGTGAGTGAATGACTGTATAGGTGAGTGAATGACTGTATAGGTGAGTGAATGTGTAGTGTTGTAAGGACGAGCAGACTTCTTTAGGAGGTACACTCTGTTTATTGTATTATTTCCTTATACAACGCTTATCACACACAGAGGGATATTCGGTACCCTCACCCGATACCCCAAGGAGTTACACAGACTCCGGACCTGCCGGGACTCACTCACACGTCTACCGCTAAACTCCTTGATACCCAAGGAGGTACACAGCCTCCGGACTTGCATGGACTCACATGCCTACCGCTAAACTCCTTGATAGCTAAGGAGGTACACAGCCTCCGGACTTGGATGGACTCACACGTCTACCGCTATCATCCTTGATACCCAAGGAGGTACACAGCCTCCGGACTTGGATGGACTCACACGTCTACCGCTATCATCCTTGATACCCAAGGAGGTACACAGCCTCCGGACTTGGATGGACTCACACGTCTACCGCTATCCTAGAGCCCTCCGGCTAGGACCTAGGGGAGGCTATCTGACCCACCGCTGGCCCGGTGGGTCCTGACCACTGGGTATGCCGAGCCTTAGCCCCTCAGAAGGGCTGGGAGGCTGGGTCCAGGGTCCTAGCTAGGACTCCAGCCCAGTCTTCTGTCTTCGTGCAGGGAGAGAACTCCCCGAGGTCCGTTGGGTCACCCGTCTTATACCCCCTTTCGTGGCCAGGCAGAACCAATCACACGGTCCCACGTGGAACCGTCTGATTGGTTCGCACCAAACCCTGGCCACGATCCGTTTCACCTCGACTGACCCCCAACCGTTGTACCCAGGGGTAATGCTGCACCGCCCTGGTGGCAACGCAGGTTGCACAACAGCGCTTAGTTAACACCTCTACACATTCATAATAAAGGTTTTTGGGTTAGATCGCGTTTATTTACAAATGTGTCGTAACCCTCCACCACCCGACACGGCCAATCAGCAAAAAAAAAAGTGTCACGTTGACAAAAGACAAATAATTCACTACTTCAGCCCACCGGTGTGTTGAAGAGTTAATCCACATTTACAGTTTGAGTACGACGTTTCGCTGGTAAATACTTCCAGCATCATCGGGCAATTCGCCAGAATGGTAAAGCCCTCGCTTGCTCCCGGTTTTATATAGAGCAGCAGGGTGATGCTGGAAGTATTTACCAGCGAAACGTCGTACTCAAACTGTAAATGTGGATTAACTCTTCAACACACCGGTGGGCTGAAGTAGTGAATTATTTGTCTTTTGTCAACGTGACATTTTTTTTTGCTGATTGGCCGTGTCGGGTGGTGGAGGGTTACGACACATTTGTAAATAAACGCGATCTAACCCAAAAACCTTTATTATGAATAATATTGGTCGCGAAAGCCTACGTGTTAAACTGACCTCTACACATGTATAGGCGAGTGAATGACTGTATAGGCGAGTGAATGAGTGTGTAGGCGAGTGAATGACTGTATAGGTGAGTGAATGAGTGTATAGGCGAGTGAATGAGTGTGTAGGCGAGTGAATGAGTGTGTAGGCGAGTGAATGACTGTATAGGCGAGTGAATGACTGTATAGGCGAGTGAATGAGTGTATAGGTGAGTGAATGAGTGTATAGGCGAGTGAATGACTGTATAGGCGAGTGAATGAGTGTGTAGGCGAGTGAATGACTGTATAGGCGAGTGAATGACTGTATAGGCGAGTGAATGACTGTGTAGGCGAGTGAATGAGTGTGTAGGCGAGTGAATGACTGTATAGGTGAGTGAATGAGTGTATAGGCGAGTGAATGAGTGTGTAGGCGAGTGAATGAGTGTGTAGGCGAGTGAATGACTGTATAGGTGAGTGAATGAGTGTATAGGCGAGTGAATGCGTGTGTAGGCGAGTGAATGAGTGTGTAGGTGAGTGAATGAGTGTATAGGCGAGTGAATGAGTGTGTAGGCGAGTGAATGAGTGTATAGGCGAGTGAATGACTGTATAGACGAGTGAATGACTGTATAGGTGAGTGAATGACTGTGTAGGCGAGTGAATGACTGTATAGACGAGTGAATGAGTGTGTAGGCGAGTGAATGACTGTATAGGTGAGTGAATGAGTGTATAGGCGAGTGAATGAGTGTGTAGGCGAGTGAATGAGTGTGTAGGTGAGTGAATGACTGTATAGGCGAGTGAATGTGTAGGTGAGTGAATGACTGTATAGGCGAGTGAATGAGTGTGTAGGTGAGTGAATGACTGTATAGGCGAGTGAATGACTGTATAGGTGAGTGAATGACTGTGTAGGCGAGTGAATGACTGTATAGGCGAGTGAATGAGTGTGTAGGCGAGTGAATGAGTGTGTAGGCGAGTGAATGAGTGTATAGGCGAGTGAATGACTGTATAGGTGAGTGAATGAGTGTGTAGGTGAGTGAATGACTGTATAGGCGAGTGAATGACTGTATAGGTGAGTGAATGAGTGTATAGGCGAGTGAATGAGTGTGTAGGCGAGTGAATGAGTGTGTAGGTGAGTGAATGACTGTGTAGGTGAGTGAATGACTGTATAGGCGAGTGAATGAGTGTGTAGGCGAGTGAATGACTGTATAGGTGAGTGAATGAGTGTATAGGCGAGTGAATGAGTGTGTAGGCGAGTGAATGAGTGTGTAGGTGAGTGAATGACTGTATAGGCGAGTGAATGACTGTATAGGCGAGTGAATGAGTGTATAGGTGAGTGAATGAGTGTGTAGGTGAGTGAATGACTGTATAGGCGAGTGAATGACTGTATAGGCGAGTGAATGACTGTATAGGTGAGTGAATGACTGTATAGGCGAGTGAATGACTGTATAGGCGAGTGAATGAGTGTATAGGTGAGTGAATGAGTGTGTAGGTGAGTGAATGACTGTATAGGTGAGTGAATGAGTGTATAGGTGAGTGAATGACTGTATAGGCGAGTGAATGACTGTATAGGCGAGTGAATGAGTGTATAGGTGAGTGAATGAGTGTGAAGGTGAGTGAATGACTGTATAGGTGAGTGAATGACTGTATAGGTGAGTGAATGAGTGTATAGGCGAGTGAATGTATAGGCGAGTGAATGTATAGGTGAGTGAATGAGTGTGTAGGTGAGTGAATGACTGTATAGGCGAGTGAATGACTATGTAGGCGAGTGAATGAGTGTATAGGTGAGTGAATGACTGCATAGGTGAGTGAATGACTGTATAGGTGAGTGAATGAGTGTATAGGCGAGTGAATGTATAGGCGAGTGAATGACTGTATAGGCGAGTGAATGACTGTATAGGCGAGTGAATGACTGTGTAGGCGAGTGAATGACTGTATAGGTGAGTGAATGACTGTATAGGCGAGTGAATGACTGTGTAGGCGAGTGAATGACTGTATAGGTGAGTGAATGAGTGTATAGGCGAGTGAATGACTGTGTAGGCGAGTGAATGACTGTATAGGTGATTGAATGAGTGTATAGGCGAGTGAATGTATAGGCGAGTGAATGACTGTATAGGCGAGTGAATGACTGTATAGGCGAGTGAATGACTGTGTAGGCGAGTGAATGACTGTATAGGTGAGTGAATGAGTGTGTAGGCGAGTGAATGACTGTATAGGCGAGTGAATGTATAGGCGAGTGAATGACTGTATAGGCGAGTGAATGACTGTATAGGCGAGTGAATGACTGTGTAGGCGAGTGAATGACTGTATAGGTGAATGAATGAGTGTATAGGCGAGTGAATGACTGTGTAGGCGAGTGAATGACTGTATAGGCGAGTGAATGAGTGTATAGGTGAGTGAATGAGTGTGAAGGTGAGTGAATGACTGTATAGGCGAGTGAATGACTGTATAGGCGAGTGAATGAGTGTATAGGTGAGTGAATGAGTGTGAAGGTGAGTGAATGACTGTATAGGTGAGTGAATGACTGTATAGGTGAGTGAATGAGTATATAGGCGAGTGAATGTATAGGCGAGTGAATGTATAGGTGAGTGAATGAGTGTGTAGGTGAGTGAATGACTGTATAGGCGAGTGAATGACTATGTAGGCGAGTGAATGAGTGTATAGGTGAGTGAATGACTGCATAGGTGAGTGAATGACTGTATAGGTGAGTGAATGAGTGTATAGGCGAGTGAATGTATAGGCGAGTGAATGACTGTATAGGCGAGTGAATGACTGTATAGGCGAGTGAATGACTGTGTAGGCGAGTGAATGACTGTATAGGTGAGTGAATGACTGTATAGGCGAGTGAATGACTGTATAGGCGAGTGAATGAGTGTATAGGTGAGTGAATGAGTGTGTAGGTGAGTGAATGACTGTATAGGTGAGTGAATGAGTGTATAGGTGAGTGAATGACTGTATAGGCGAGTGAATGACTGTATAGGCGAGTGAATGAGTGTATAGGTGAGTGAATGAGTGTGAAGGTGAGTGAATGACTGTATAGGTGAGTGAATGACTGTATAGGTGAGTGAATGAGTGTATAGGCGAGTGAATGTATAGGCGAGTGAATGTATAGGTGAGTGAATGAGTGTGTAGGTGAGTGAATGACTGTATAGGCGAGTGAATGACTATGTAGGCGAGTGAATGAGTGTATAGGTGAGTGAATGACTGCATAGGTGAGTGAATGACTGTATAGGTGAGTGAATGAGTGTATAGGCGAGTGAATGTATAGGCGAGTGAATGACTGTATAGGCGAGTGAATGACTGTATAGGCGAGTGAATGACTGTGTAGGCGAGTGAATGACTGTATAGGTGAGTGAATGACTGTATAGGCGAGTGAATGACTGTGTAGGCGAGTGAATGACTGTATAGGTGAGTGAATGAGTGTATAGGCGAGTGAATGACTGTGTAGGCGAGTGAATGACTGTATAGGTGAGTGAATGAGTGTATAGGCGAGTGAATGTATAGGCGAGTGAATGACTGTATAGGCGAGTGAATGACTGTATAGGCGAGTGAATGACTGTGTAGGCGAGTGAATGACTGTATAGGTGAGTGAATGAGTGTGTAGGCGAGTGAATGACTGTATAGGCGAGTGAATGTATAGGCGAGTGAATGACTGTATAGGCGAGTGAATGACTGTATAGGCGAGTGAATGACTGTGTAGGCGAGTGAATGACTGTATAGGTGAGTGAATGAGTGTATAGGCGAGTGAATGACTGTGTAGGCGAGTGAATGACTGTATAGGTGAGTGAATGAGTGTATAGGCGAGTGAATGACTGTGTAGGTGAGCGAATGACTGTATAGGTGAGTGAATGACTGTATAGGCGAATGAATGACTGTGTAGGTGAGTGAATGTGTAGGTGTGTGAATGACTGTATAGGCGAGTGAATGTGTAGGTGAGTGAATTAATGTATAGGTGAGTGAATGTGAGTGTCAACGAGAGCGAGTGCCCAGCCCCGTTTTGACAGCGGTGTCCAACGTTCCGCCTGGAACCCACCTCGAGGACTCCCGTCGCTCCGCACGAACCATCGGGTCTTCCCGGGCCACGGTCAAGCCCCCTCAACGCTTCGCGAAACGTCAAACACCGCAGCCCACACACTTAGCGGAACATCGTCGCAACCACCATCACCACCACTACCACCACCATCACCACCACCATCACCACCACCATCACCATCATCACCATCACCATCACCACCACCGCCACCATCACCATCACCACCGCCATCACCACCATCACCACCATCACCATCACCACCACCACCACCACCACCATCACCACCACCATCACCATCACCACCACCATCACCATCACCACCACCATCACCATCACCACCACCACCACCATCACCACCACCACCATCACCACCACCACCATCACCACCATCACCATCACCGCCATCACCACCACCATCACCACCACCACCACCGCCATCACCACCACCACCATCACCACCACCACCACCACCACCGCCACCACCACCATCATCACCATCACCACCACCATCACCATCACCACCACCACCACCACCATCACCACCACCACCATCACCACCATCACCATCACCACCATCACCACCACCACCATCACCACCATCATCACCACCATCACCACCACCATCACCACCACCGCCACCACCATCACCACCATCACCATCACCACCATCATCACCACCATCACCACCACCGCCACCACCACCATCACCACCACCATCACCATCACCACCACCATCACCATCACCATCATCACCACCACCACCATCATCACCACCACCATCACCACCACCACCATCATCACCACCACCATCATCACCACCATCATCACCACCATCACCACCACCACGACCATCACCATCACCACCACCATCACCATCACCACCACCATCACCACCACCATCACCACCACCGCCACCACCATCACCACCGCCACCACCATCACCATCACCACCATCACCATCACCACCATCACCACCATCACCACCACCACCACCACCACCACCACCACCATCACCACCACCATCACCACCACCACCACCACCACCGCCACCACCGACCCCACCACCACCACCACCACCATCACCATCACCACCATCACCACCACCATCACCACCATCACCATCATCACCACCATCACCATCACCACCATCACCACCACCACCATCACCACCATCACCATCACCACCATCACCACCACCATCACCACCATCACCATCATCACCACCATCACCATCACCACCATCACCACCACCACCATCACCACCATCACCACCACCATCACCACCACCATCACCACCACCACCAACACCACCACCACCATCACCACCACCATCACCACCATCACCATCATCACCACCATCACCATCACCACCATCACCACCACCACCATCACCACCATCACCACCACCATCACCACCACCATCACCACCATCACCATCATCACCACCATCACCATCACCACCATCACCATCACCACCATCACCACCACCACCATCAC
>NW_022639077.1:0-55000 GCF_010993605.1 Petromyzon marinus | reverse complement strand
CTACTGATAGACACTCACACAGGAGAGGGCTCCATCAGGGAGTGGTGGAACAGCGGCGTCAACATCGGCCTCAGTGCCAGGCTAGGTGCACCTGGAGACTTGACGCGCGGTGCCAGGCTAGGTGCACCTCGAGGCGACTGGGCATCTGGAGGCAGTCGCACTCCAGCAGTACAGCTGGTGTACCTAGCCTGGCACGGTAGTGGGAGTACAGCTGGTGTACCTAGCCTGGCACGGGGAGTACAGCTGGTGTACCTAGCCTGGCACGGGGAGTACAGCTGGTGTACCTAGCCTGGCACGGCAGTAGGGGTACAGCTGGTGTACCTAGCCTGGCACGGCAGTAGGGGTACAGCTGGTGTACCTAGCCTGGCACAGCAGTACAGCTGGTGTACCTAGCCTGGCACAGCAGTAGGAGTACAGCTGGTGTACCTAGCCTGGCACAGCAGTGGGGTACAGCTGGTGTACCTAGCCTGGCACGGTAGTGGGGTACAGCTGGTGTACCTAGCCTGGCACAGCAGTAGGAGTACAGCTGGTGTACCTAGCCTGGCACAGCAGTGGGGTACAGCTGGTGTACCTAGCCTGGCACAGCAGTAGGGCTACAGCTGGTGTACCTAGCCTGGCACGGCAGTGGGGGTACAGCTGGTGTACCTAGCCTGGCACAGCAGTACAGCTGGTGTACCTAGCCTGGCACAGGGAGTACAGCTGGTGTACCTAGCCTGGCACGGGGAGTACAGCTGGTGTACCTAGCCTGGCACAGCAGTACAGCTGGTGTACCTAGCCTGGCACAGGGAGTACAGCTGGTGTACCTAGCCTGGCACAGCAGTACAGCTGGTGTACCTAGCCTGGCACAGGGAGTAGGGCTACAGCTGGTGTACCTAGCCTGGCACGGTAGTGGGGGTACAGCTGGTGTACCTAGCCTGGCACAGCAGTACAGCTGGTGTACCTAGCCTGGCACAGCAGTAGGGGTACAGCTGGTGTACCTAGCCTGGCACGGGGAGTACAGCTGGTGTACCTAGCCTGGCACAGCAGTACAGCTGGTGTACCTAGCCTGGCACAGGGAGTGCAGCTGGTGTACCTAGCCTGGCACAGGGAGTACAGCTGGTGTACCTAGCCTGGCACAGCAGTGGGGTACAGCTGGTGTACCTAGCCTGGCACAGCAGTACAGCTGGTGTACCTAGCCTGGCACAGCAGTAGGGGTAAAGCTGGTGTACCTAGCCTGGCACAGCAGTAGGGCTACAGCTGGTGCACCTAGCCTGGCACGGCAGTAGGGGTACAGCTGGTGTACCTAACCTGGCACGGGGAGTACAGCTGGTGTACCTAGCCTGGCACGGGGAGTACAGCTGGTGTACCTAGCCTGGCACAGCAGTACAGCCCAAGACACCTGCTGGGTCTGTCCTGTGACCACTTTCTCATGCACCTAGCCTGGCACAGGAGCCGTGGTGACGTCACTGCCACTTAGTGGCGAATGGCGGTTGTTGTTGTTGTCTTTGTGTCTGTGTGTGTCTGTGTGTGTGTCTGTGTGACTGTGTGTGTCTGTGTGTGTGTCTGTGTGACTGTGTGTCTGTGTGTGTGTCTGTGTGACTGTGTGTCTGTGTGCGTCTGTGTGTGTGTCTGTGTGTGTCTGTGTGTGACTGTGTGTGTCTGTGTGTGACTGTGTGTGTGACTGTGTGTCTGTGTGTGTCTTTGTGTGTCTGTGTGTGTTTCTGTGTGTCTGTGTGTGTCTGTGTGTGTGTCTGTGTGACTGTGTGTCTGTGTGTGTGTGACTGTGTGTCTGTGTGTGTGTCTGTGTGGCTGTGTGTGTCTGTGTGTGTCTGTGTGTGACTGTGTGTGACTGTGTGTGTGACTGTGTGTCTGTGTGTGTGTCTGTGTGACTGTGTGTGTGTGACTGTGTGTGTCTGTGTGTGTGTGACTGTGTGTCTGTGTGTGTGACTGTGTGTCTGTGTCTGTGTGTGTGTCTGTGTGACTGTGTGTCTGTGTGTGTCTGTGTGTGTGTCTGTGTGACTGTGTGTGTCTGTGTGTGTGTCTGTGTGACTGTGTGTCTGTGTGTGACTGTGTGTCTGTGTGTGTCTTTGTGTGTCTGTGTGGGTTTCTGTGTGTCTGTGTGTGTGACTGTGTGTGACTGTGTGTGTGACTTGTGTGTCTGTGTGACTGTGTGTCTGTGTGACTGTGTGTGTCTGTGTGTGTCTGTGTGTGGCTGTGTGTGACTGTGTGTGTGACTGTGTGTCTGTGTGACTGTGTGTGTCTGTGTGTGTGTCTGTTTCACTGTGTGTCTGTGTCTGTGTGACTGTGTGTCTGTGTGTGTCTGTGTGTGTGTCTGTGTGTGTCTGTGTGTGTGTCTGTGTGACTGTGTGTGTGACTGTGTGTGTCTGTGTGTGTGTCTGTGTGTGTGTCTGTGTGTGTGTGTCTGTGTGACTGTGTGGGTTTCTGTGTGTCTGTGTGTGTGACTGTGTGTGACTGTGTGTGTGACTGTGTGACTGTGTGTCTGTGTGTGTCTGTGTGACTGTGTGTCTGTGTGTGTCTGTGTGTGACTGTGTGTGTGACTGTGTGTGTGACTGTGTGTCTGTGTGTGTGTCTGTGTGACTGTGTGTCTGTGTGTGTCTGTGTGTGACTGTGTGTGTGACTGTGTGTCTGTTTGTGACTGTGTGTGTCTGTGTGACTGTGTCTGTGTGTGTCTGTGTGTGACTGTGTGTGTGACTGTGTGACTGTGTGTGTGTCTGTGTGTGTGTGTCTGTGTGTGTCTGTGTGACTGTGTGTCTGTGTGTGTCTGTGTGTGACTGTGTGTGTGACTGTGTGTGTGACTGTGTGTGTGTCTGTGTGTGTGTGTCTGTGTGACTGTGTGTCTGTGTGTGTGTCTGTGTGACTGTGTGTCTGTGTGTGTGTCTGTGTGACTGTGTGTGTCTGTGTGTGTGTCTGTGTGTGTCTGTGTGTGACTGTGTGTGTGACTGTGTGTCTGTGTGTGTCTGTGTGTGACTGTGTGTGTGACTGTGTGTCTGTGGGTGTCTGTGTGTGTGTCTGTGTGGGTGTCTGTGTGGGTGTCTTTGTGTCTGTGGGTGTCTTTGTGTCTGTGGGTGTCTGTGTGGGTTTCTGTGTGTCTGTGGGTGTCTGTGTGTGTCTGTGTGGGTGTCTGTATGGCTGTCGTTGTGTCTGTGGGTGTCTATGGGTGTGTCTGTGTGTGTGTCAGTGTGGGTGTCTGTGGGTGTCAGTGTGGGTGTCTGTCTGTGGGTGTGTCTGTGTGTCTGTGTGGGTGTCTGTGTGTGTGTGTGGGGTCCCATCGGTGAGCTCCTCCGGCAGGCAAGGCTGCGATGGCTGAGTCATGTAGCCCGCATGCCCAGCCACCGCATGCCGAAACAGCTTTTGTTCGGCCAGATCGAGGGGGCTAAACGGGCGTGGCACGGGCTAGAGAAGAGATGGAGTGACGTGGTACAGGAGGACGTGGAGCTGAGTGGACTTGCCGATGACTGGTACCAGCGGTGTCAAGATCGGACTCTGTGGAGGAGGCTCGTGAAGGATGCTACTGGGCAGTTGGAGGCAGTCGCCCTCCAACAACAACGGAGGGCGGAGGAGCGACGCTCACAACAACGAGCGGAGCGCCGGGTGGCTAAAGCACAGCAGGTTGGCACAGTAGGGGGCACAGGTGGTGCATCAGCCAGTCATCTCAGTCAGTCGACCCGTGGCACCTGCTGGGTCTGCCCCGTGACCTCCTGCCAGCGGGCGTTCGACACTTCACGTGGCCTCAATGTGCACATAGCCTGGCACAAGCGTCGTGGTGACGTCACTGCCACGTAGTGGCGAATGGCGGTCGTTGTTGTGAGTGTATGTGTGCATGAGTGTATGTGTGTATGAGTGTGTTTCTGTGTGTATGAGTGTGTGTGTCTGTGTGTATGAGTGTGTGTGTCTGTATGTGTCTATACGTGAGTGTCTGTGTGTATGAGTGTGTGTCTGTCTGTGTGTGGGTGTCTGCGTGTCTCTGTAGGTGTCTCTCTGGGGAGCGATATTGTAGCGGTTAGCGCTACGCTGCGCTATGAACCTGGCGACCCGGGTTCGATTCCCGCTTACGGCCAACACCAGTGACGATTATCTCAACCGGTCCTGAGCCTCCCCTAGGTCGACTCAGCCTCAAATGAGTACCTGGTGCGGTGTGTAAACATTGCCACTGGGGAGACAAAGGCGGTCGGGCGTGGTGCTGGCCACCCACCCCCTCGTGTACCGTTCCGGCCTTCATAGGTGCTCGCTAACAGCACTTGCCCCTACAGTCTGTTAAGGCTATATGTGGGATCTTTGTCTGCGTGGGTGTCTCTGTGGGTGTTTGTGTGGGTGTCTCTGTGTGGGTGTCTGTGTCTGTCTCTGTGTGGGTCTCTCTGTGTGAGTGTCTCTGTGTCTGTGTGTCTCTGTGGGTGTCTGTCTCTGTGGGTGTCAGTGTGACCGGCTCCAGTTTAACAGCAGAGGTCTCACTCCGAATCAGTCGAGTGGCAATATCTTTTCATCGGTTGCGTAACGCTGTGTGGAAGCTACCTGGTCTGTCGCTCCGCACTAAGCTTCAGGTCTTCTCGGCCACGGTCATTCCCTCCCTTCTCTACGCTTGCGAAACGTGGACCCCCCTAATGGAACATCGTCGCCGGTTAGAAACATTTAGGCTAGCCTGCCTACGATCCATCCTGGGTTTAACCAGGCTGGATTGTGTGAGGAGCTCACAAATCCTTGAAAGATCTGAGCAAGGTCCCATCGGTGAGCTCCTCCGGCAGGCAAGGCTGCGATGGCTGGGTCATGGAGCCCGCATGCCCAGCCACCGCATGCCGAAACAGCTTTTGTTCGGCCAGATCGAGGGGGCTAAACGGGCGCGGCAGGGGCTAGAGAAGGGATGGAGTGATGTGGTACAGGAGGACGTGGAGCTGAGTGGACTTGCCGATGACCGGTACCAGCGGTGTCAAGATCGGCCTCTGTGGAGGAGGCTCGTGAAGGATGCTACTGGGCAGTTGGAGGCAGTCGCCCTCCAACAACAACGGAGGGCGGAGGAGCGACGCTCACAACAACGAGCGGAGCGCCGGGTGGATAAAGCACAGCAGGTTGGCACAGTAGGGGGCACAGGTGGTGCATCAGCCAGTCATCTCAGTCAGTCGACCCGTGGCACCTGGGTCTGCCCCGTGACCTCCTGCCAGCAGGCGTTCGACACTTCACGTGGCTTCAAGGTGCACATAGCCTGGCACAAGCGTCGTGGTGACGTCACTGCCACGTAGTGGCGAATGGCGGTCGTTGTTGTGAGTGTATGTGTGCATGAGTGTATGTCTGTGTATGAGTGTGTTTCTGTGTGTCTATACGTGAGTGTCTGTGTGTATGAGTGTGTGTCTGTCTGTGTGTGGATGTCTGTGTGTGGGTGTCTGCGTGTCTCTCTGTAGGTGTCTCTCTGGGGAGCGATATTGTAGCGGTTAGCGTTACGCTGCGCTATGAATCTGGTGACCCGGGTTCGATTCCCGCTTACGGCCAACACCAGTGACGATTATCTCAACCGGTCCTGAGCCTCCCCTAGGTCGACTCAGCCTCAAATGAGTACCTGGTGCGGTGGATAAAAACATCGCCACTGGGGAGACAAAGGCGGTCGGGCGTGGTGCTGGCCACCCACCCCCTCGTGTACCGTTCCGGTCTTCATAGGTGCTCGCTAACAGCACCTGCCCCTACAGTCTGTTAAGGCTATATGGAAAATCTTTGTCTGTGTGTGTCTGTGGGTGTGGATGTCTGTAGACTCTGTGGGTCTGTGTGGGTGTCTCTGTGTCTGTCTCTGTGTATCTGTTGGTGTCCCTGTGTCTGTGTGGGTGTCTGTGGGGGTGTCCGTGTGGGTGTCTCTGTCTCTGTGGGTGTGTGTCTTTGTGTCTGTGTGGGTGTCTTTGTGTCTGTGGGTGTCTTTGTGTCTGTGGGTGTATTTGTTTCCGGCTCTAGTTTAACAGCAGAAGTCTCACTCTGAATCAGTCGAGCGGCAATATCTTTTCATCAGTTGCGTAACGCTGTGTGGAAGCTACCTGGTCTGTCGCTCCGCACTAAGCTTCAGGTCTTCTCGGCCACGGTCATTCCCTCCCTTCTCTACGCTTGCGAAACGTGGACCCCCTTAATGGAACATCTTCGCCGGTTGGAAACATTTAGGCTGGCCTGCCTACGATCCATCCTGGGTTTAACCAGGCTGGATTGTGTGAGGCGCTCACAAATCCTTGAAAGATCTGGGCAAGGTCCCATCGGTGAGCTCCTCCGGCAGGCAAGGCTGCGTTGGCTGGGTCATGTAGCCCGCATGCCCAGCCACCGCATGCCGAAACAGCTTTTGTTTGGCCGGATCGAGGGGGCTTAACGGGCGTGGCACGGGCTAGAGAAGAGATGGAGTGATGTGGAACGGGAGGAAGTGGAGCTTAGTGGACTTGCCGATGACTGGTACCAGCGGTGTCAAGATCGGCCTCTGTGGAGGAGACTCGTGAAGGATGCTACTGGGCTAAAGCACAGCAGGTTGGCACAGTAGGGGGCACAGGTGGTGCATCAGCCACTCATCTCAGTCATCTCAGTCAGTCGACCCGTGGCACCTGCTGGGTCTGCCCCATGACCTCCTGCCAGCGGGCGTTCGACACTTCACGTGGTAGCCTCAAGGTGCACATAGCCTGGCACAAGCGTCGTGGTGACGTCACCGCCACTTAGTGGCGAATGGCAGTTGTTGTGTGAGTGTCTCTGTGGGTGTCTGTGTGAGTGTCTCTGTGTCTCGTGGGTGTCTGTGTGGGTGTCGTCTGTGTGGGTGTCTTTGTGGTTGTCTGTGTGGGTGTCTCTGTGTGGGTGTCTGTGTGGGTGTCTCTGTGGGTGTCAGTGTGGGTGTCTGTGTGTGTGTCTGTGACTGTGTGTCTGTGGGTGTGTCTGCGTGGGTGTCTATGTGGGTGTCTTTGTGTCTGTGGGTGTCTGTGTGGGTGTCTGTGTGGGTTTCTGTGTATCTGTGTGTGTGGAAAATCCCTCAGCCAGGAAAACATCGTGGCACAAAGTGAAGATGACCCTGCTGAGGCTGCGGTGCCTCAAATATTGGAAGAAGTCACCCGCTGTGAGTGGCTGGCTGAGGTGCCATATGTTGAGGAAGTACTGAAGGCGATCCGGAATCTGAGACCAGGAAAGGCAGCGGGCAGAGATGATCTCCCAAGCGAAATGCTTAGGGAGGGTGGCGTTTGTGCACAGACTGTCCTATATGACATCATAACAACAGTCTGGACAACTGGACGGGTTCCGCAGGATTGGAAGGATGCCCTGGTGGTCCCCCTTTTTAAGAAGGGGGACCACACAGACTGTAACAACTACAGGGGCATCTCACTCCTCAGTGTGCCGGGAAAGGTCCTGGCAAGGATTATTCAACATCGCCTTGCCAGGCACGCTGAGGAGAGGCTTGCGGAGCCCCAATGCGGTTTCAGGAAAGGGCGGTCCTGCACAGATGCCATATTTTCTGTCAGTCTGCTACAGCAGAGGTATTGAGAATTCCAACAAGACCTACATCTCTGCTTTAATGACCTGGTCATGGCCTTTGATACCATCAGTAGGCCTGGGCTCTGGGTTGTTCTACGTGCTTTTGGAGTACCTGACCAGCTGCTCACGATCATTAAGGACCTTCATGATGGTGAGCGGGCCCAGGTAAAACTACGTGGCCGGGAGTCAGAGCCATTCCCTGTACACCTTGGGGTTAGACAGGGATGTCCTCTGGCTCCCACATTATTTAACATCATTTTCGACCACGTAGTTCGTGAAGCCTTCAATAGCTGTACCGGGGGATCTCCATATGGTACAGATATAATGGGAGGTTAATCGATGCCCGGGTGCGGTCAAGGGATGGCTCCCTATTGCTCAACCACGTTATGTATGCCGATGATTTGGTAATAGCTGCTCATTCAGAGGAGGAGTTGGAGACGCTGCTGCTGAGACTGGAGCGAGCCACTAAGAGGTGGGGCCTTACCATCAGCCCCACCAAAACTAAGCACCTGCCTGGGTATTTTGTACCATCGGACACTCCACCCCCACAACTCCCAATCGGTGATGGGGCAGTTGTGGATAGAGTGGAGAGTTTCCCAAACCTGGGCAGTGTGCTTATGACTGGCTCCAGTTTAACAGCAGAGGTCTCACTCCGAATCAGTCGAGCGGCAATATATTTTCATCGGTTGCGTAACGCTGTGTGGAAGCTACCTGGTCTGTCGCTCCGCACTAAGCTTCAGGTCTTCTCGGCCACGGTCATTCCCTCCCTTCTCTACGCTTGCGAAACGTGGACCCCCCTAATGGAACATCTTCGCCAGTTGGAAACATTTAGGCTGGCCTGCCTACGATCCATCCTGGGTTTAACCAGGCTGGATTGTGTACGGAGCTCAAAAATCCTTTAAAGATCTGGGCAAGGTCCCATCGGTGAGCTCCTCCGGCGGGCAAGGCTGCGATGGCTGGGTCATGTAGCCCGCATACCCAGCCACCGCATGCCGAAACAGCTTTTGTTTGGCCAGATCGAGGGGGCAAAGCGGGCGTGGTACGGGCTAGAGAAGAGATGGAGTGATGGGGAACGGGAGGACGTGGAGCTGAGTGGACTTGCCGATGACTGGTACCAGCGGTGTCAAGACCGGCCTCTGTGGAGGAGGCTCGTGAAGGACGCTACTGGGCAGTTGGAGGCAGTCGCCCGCCAACAACAACGGAGGGCGGAGGAGCGACGCTCACAACAACGAGCGGAGCGCCGGGTGGCTAAAGCACAGCGGGTTGGCACAGTAGGGGGCACAGGTGGTGCATCAGCCAGTCATCTCAGTCAGTCGACCCGTGCCCGTGACCTCCTGCCAGCGGGCGTTCGACACTTCACGTGGCCTCAAGGTGCACATGGCCTGGCACAAGCGTCGTGGTGACGTCACGCCACTTAGTGGCGAATGGCGGTCGTTGTCTGTGTGGGTGTCTGTGGGTGTGGATGTCTGTGTGGGTGTCTGTGTCTCTGTAGGTGTCTCTCTGGGGAGCGATATTGTAGCGGTTAGCGCTACGCTGCGCTATGAACCTGGTGACCCGGGTTCGATTCCCGCTTACGGCCAACACCAGTGACGATTACCTAAACCGGTCCTGAGCCTCCCCTAGGTCGACTCAGCCTCAAATGAGTACCTGGTGCGGTGGATAAAAACATCGCCACTGGGGAGACAAAGGCGGTCGGGTGTGGTGCTGGCCACCCACCCCCTCGTGTACCGTTCCGGCCTTCATAGGTGCTCGCTAACAGCACTTGCCCCTACAGTCTGTTAAGGCTATACGGGGGATCTTTGTCTGTGTGTGTCTGTGTGGGTGTCTATGGATGTCTGTAGGACTCTGTCTCTGTGTGGGTGTCTCTGTGTCTGAGTGTCTCTGTCTGTGTGGGTGTCTCTGTGTCTGCGTCTCTGCGTGCCTCTGTGGGTGTCTCTGTGTCTGTCTCTGTTGGTGTCTCTGTGTGGGTGTTTGTGTCTCTGTGTCTGTCTCTGTTGGTGTCTCTGTGTGGGTGTTTGTGTCTCTGTGTGTCTGTCTCTGTGGGTGTCAGTGTGACCGGCTCCAGTTTAACAGCAGAGGTCTCACTCCGAATCAGTCGAGCGGCAATATCTTTTCATCGGTTGCGTAACGCTGTGTGGAAGCTACCTGGTCTGTCGCTCCGCACTAAGCTTCAGGTCTTCTCGGCCACGGTCATTCCCTCCCTTCTCTACGCTTGCGACACGTCGACCCCCTTAATGGAACATCTGCGCTGGTTGGAAACATTTAGGCTGGCCTGCCTACGATCCATCCTGGGTTTAACCAGGCTGGATTGTGTGAGGAGCTCACAAATCCTTGAAAGATCTGAGCAAGGTCCCATCGGTGAGCTCCTCTGGCAGGCAAGGCTGCGATGGCTGGGTCATGTAGCCCGCATGCCCAGCCACCGCATGCCGAAACAGCTTTTGTTTGTCCGGATTGAGGGGGCTAAACGGGCGCGGCAGGGGCTAGAGAAGAGATGGAGTGATGTGGTACAGGAGGACGTGGAGCTGAGAGGACTTGCCGATGACCGGTACCAGTGGTGTCAAGATCGGCCTCTGTGGAGGAGGCTCGTGAAGGACGCTACTGGGCAGTTGGAGGCAGTCGCCCTCCAACAACAACGGAGGGCGGAGGAGCGACGCTCACAACAACGAGTGGAGCGCCGGGTGGCTAAAGCACAGCAGGTTGGCACAGTAGGGGGCACAGGTGGTGCATCAGCCAGTCATCTCAGTCGACCCGTGGCACCTGCTGGGTCTGCCCCGTGACCTCCTGCCCGCGGGCGTTCGACACTACAAGTGGCCTCAAGGTGCACATAGCCTGGCACAAGCGTCGTGGTGACGTCACCGCCACTTAGTGGCGAATGGCGGTCGTTGTTGTGAGTGTATGTGTGCATGAGTGTATGTCTGTGTGTATGAGTGTGTTTCTGCGTGTCTATACGTGAGTGTCTGTGTGTATGAGTGTGTGTCTGTCTGTGTGTGGGTGTCTGTGTGTGGGTGTCTGCGTGTCTCTGTAGGTGTCTCTCTGGGGAGCGATATTGTAGTGGTTAGCGCTACGCTGCGCTATGAACCTGGCGACCCGGGTTCGATTCCCGCTTACGGCCAACACCAGTGACGATTATCTCAACCGGTCCTGAGCCTCCCCTAGGTCGACTCAGCCTCAAATGAGTACCTGGTGCGGTGGATAAAAACATCGCCACTGGGGAGACAAAGGCAGTCGGGTGTGGTGCTGGCCACCCACCCCCTCGTGTACCGTTCCGGCCTTCATAGGTGCTCGCTAAGCACTTGCCCCTACAGTCTGTTAAGGCTATACAAGGGGGGTTTTTGTCTGTGTGTGTGTCTGTAGACTCTGTGGGTCTGTGTGGGTGTCTCTGTGTGGGTGTCTGTGGATGTCTGTAGACTCTGTGGGTCTTCGTGGGTGTCTCTGTGGGTGTCCCTGTGTCTGTGTGGGTGTTTGTGTGTCTCTGTGGGTGTCTGTGGGGGTGTCTGTGGGGGTGTCTGTGTGGGTGTCTCTGTGGGTGTCTGTGTCTGTGTGAGTGTCTCTGTGGGTGTCAGTGTGACCGGCTCCAGTTTAACAGCAGAGGTCTCACTCCGAATCAGTCGAGCGGCAATATCTTTTCATCGGTTGCATAACGCTGTGTGGAAGCTACCTGGTCTGTCGCTCCGCACTAAGCTTCAGGTCTTCTCGGCCACGGTCATTCCCTCCCTTCTCTACGCTTGCGAAACGTGGACCCCCTTAATGGAACATCTTCGCCGGTTGGAAACATTTAGGCTGGCCTGCCTACGATCCATCCTGGGTTTAACCAGGCTGGATTGTGTGAGGCGCTCACAAATCCTTGAAAGATCTGGGCAAGGTCCCATCGGTGAGCTCCTCCGGCAGGCAAGGCTGCGTTGGCTGGGTCATGTAGCCCGCATGCCCAGCCACCGCATGCCGAAACAGCTTTTGTTTGGCCGGATTGAGGGGGCTAAACGGGCGCGGCACGGGCTAGAGAAGAGATGGAGTGATGTGGAACGGGAGGAAGTGGAGCTTAGTGGACTTGCCGATGACTGGTACCAGCGGTGTCAAGATCGGCCTCTGTGGAGGAGACTCGTGAAGGATGCTACTGGGCTAAAGCACAGCAGGTTGGCACAGTAGGGGGCACAGGTGGTGCATCAGCCAGTCATCTCAGTCAGTCGACCCGTGGCACCTGGGTCTGCCCCGTGACCTCCTGCCAGCGGGCGTTCGACACTTCACGTGGTAGCCTCAAGGTGCACATAGCCTGGCACAAGCGTCGTGGTGACGTCACCGCCACTTAGTGGCGAATGGCAGTTGTTGTGTGAGTGTCTCTGTGGGTGTCTGGGTGTCTGTGTGAGTGTCTCTGTGTCTCGTGGGTGTCTGTGTGGGTGTCGTCTGTGTGGGTGTCTGTGTGGTTGTCTGTGTGGGTGTCTCTGTGTGGGTGTCTGTGTGGGTGTCTCTGTGTCTGTGTGTCTCTGTGGGTGTCTGTGTGAGTGTCTCTGTGGGTGTCAGTGTGGGTGTCTGTGTGTGTGTCTGTGACTGTGTGTCTGTGGGTGTGTCTGCGTGGGTGTCTATGTGGGTGTCTTTGTGTCTGTGGGTGTCTGTGTGGGTGTCTGTGTGGGTTTCTGTGTATCTGTGTGTGTGGAAAATCCCTCAGCCAGGAAAACATCGTGGCACAAAGTGAAGATGACCCTGCTGAGGCTGCGGTGCCTCAAATATTGGAAGAAGTCACCCCCTGTGAGTGGCTGGCTGAGGTGCCATATGTTGAGGAAGTACTGAAGGCGATCCGGAGTCTGAGACCAGGAAAGGCAGCGGGCAGAGATGATCTCCCAAGCGAAATGCTTAGGGAGGGTGGCGTTTGTGCACAAACTGCCCTATATGACATCATAACAACAGTCTGGACAACTGGACGGGTTCCGCAGGATTGGAAGGATGCCCTGGTGGTCCCCCTTTTTAAGAAGGGGGACCACACAGACTGTAACAACTACAGGGGCATCTCACTCCTCAGTGTGCCGGGAAAGGTCCTGGCAAGGATTATTCAACATCGCCTTGCCAGGCACGCTGAGGAGAGGCTTGCGGAGCCCCAATGCGGTTTCAGGAAAGGGCGGTCCTGCACAGATGCCATATTTTCTGTCAGTCTGCTACAGCAGAGGTATAGAGAATTCCAACAAGACCTACATCTCTGCTTTAATGACCTGGTCATGGCCTTTGATACCATCAGTAGGCCTGGGCTCTGGGTTGTTCTACGTGCTTTTGGAGTACCTGACCAGCTGCTCACGATCATTAAGGACCTTCATGATGGTGAGCGGGCCCAGGTAAAACTACGTGGCCGGGAGTCAGAGCCATTCCCTGTACACCTTGGGGTTAGACAGGGATGTCCTCTGGCTCCCACATTATTTAACATCATTTTCGACCACGTAGTTCGTGAAGCCTTCAATAGCTGTACCGGGGGATCTCCATATGGTACAGATATAATGGGAGGTTAATCGATGCCCGGGTGCGGTCAAGGGATGGCTCCCTATTGCTCAACCACGTTATGTATGCCGATGATTTGGTAATAGCTGCTCATTCAGAGGAGGAGTTGGAGACGCTGCTGTTGAGACTGGAGCGAGCCACTAAGAGGTGGGGCCTTACCATCAGCCCCACCAAAACTAAGCACCTGCCTAGGTATTTTGTACCATCGGACACTCCACCCCCACAACTCCCAATCGGTGATGGGGCAGTTGTGGATAGAGTGGAGAGTTTCCCAAACCTGGGCAGTGTGCTTATGACTGGCTCCAGTTTAACAGCAGAGGTCTCACTCCGAATCAGTCGAGCGGCAATATATTTTCATCGGTTGCGTAACGCTGTGTGGAAGCTACCTGGTCTGTCGCTCCGCACTAAGCTTCAGGTCTTCTCGGCCACGGTCATTCCCTCCCTTCTCTACGCTTGCGAAACGTGGACCCCCCTAATGGAACATCTTCGCCGGTTGGAAACATTTAGGCTGGCCTGCCTACGATCCATCCTGGGTTTAACCAGGCTGGATTGTGTGCGGAGCTCAAAAATCCTTTAAAGATCTGGGCAAGGTCCCATCGGTGAGCTCCTCCGGCGGGCAAGGCTGCGATGGCTGGGTCATGTAGCCCGCATACCCAGCCACCGCATGCCGAAACAGCTTTTGTTTGGCCAGATCGAGGGGGCAAAGCGGGCGTGGCACGGGCTAGAGAAGAGATGGAGTGATGGGGAACGGGAGGACGTGGAGCTGAGTGGACTTGCCGATGACTGGTACCAGCGGTGTCAAGACCGGCCTCTGTGGAGGAGGCTCGTGAAGGACGCTACTGGGCAGTTGGAGGCAGTCGCCCTCCAACAACAACGGAGGGCGGAGGAGCGACGCTCACAACAACGAGCGGAGCGCCGGGTGGCTAAAGCACAGCGGGTTGGCACAGTAGGGGGCACAGGTGGTGCATCAGCCAGTCATCTCAGTCAGTCGACCCGTGCCCGTGACCTCCTGCCAGCGGGCGTTCGACACTTCACGTGGCCTCAAGGTGCACATGGCCTGGCACAAGCGTCGTGGTGACGTCACGCCACTTAGTGGCGAATGGCGCTTGTCTGTGTGGGTGTCTGTGGGTGTGGATGTCTGTGTGGGTGTCTGTGTCTCTGTAGGTGTCTCTCTGGGGAGCGATATTGTAGTGGTTAGCGCTACGCTGCGCTATGAACCTGGCGACCCGGGTTCGATTCCCGCTTACGGCCAACACCGGTGACGATTATCTCAACCGGTCCTGAGCCTCCCCTAGGTCGACTCAGCCTCAAATGAGTACCTGGTGCGGTGGATAAAAACATCGCCACTGGGGAGACAAAGGCGGTCGGGCGTGGTGCTGGCCACCCACCCCCTCGTGTACCGTTCCGGTCTTCATAGGTGCTCGCTAACAGCACTTGCCCCTACAGTCTGTTAAGGCTATACAAGGGGGTTTTTTGTCTGTGTGGGTGTCTGTGTGTGGATGTCTGTAGACTCTGTGGGTCTTTGTGGGTGTCTCTGCGTGGGTGTCTGTGTGGGTGTCTCTGTGTCTGTCTCTGTGTCTGTCTCTGTTGGTGTCCCTGTGTCTGTGTGGGTGTTTGTGTGTCTCTGTGGGTGTCTGTAGGGGTGTCTGTGGGGGTGTCTGTGTGGGTGTCTCTGTGGGTGTCTGTGTGTCTGTGTGTCTGTGTGAGTGTCTCTGTGGGTGTCAGTGTGACCGGTTCCAGTTTAACAGCAGAGGTCTCACTCCGAATCAGTCGAGCGGCAATATCTTTTCATCGGTTGCGTAACGCTGTGTGGAAGCTACCTGGTCTGTCGCTCCGCACTAAGCTTCAGGTCTTCTCGGCCACGGTCATTCCCTCCCTTCTCTACGCTTGCGAAACGTGGAACCCCTTAATGGAGCATCTTGGCCGGTTGGAAACATTTAGGCTGGCCTGCCTACGATCCATCCTGGGTTTAACCAGGCTGGATTGTGTGAGGAGCTCACAAATCCTTGAAAGATCTGGGCATGGTCCCATCGGTGAGCTCCTCCGGCAGGCAAGGCTGCGTTGGCTGAGTCATGTAGCCCGCATGCCCAGCCACCGCATGCCGAAACAGCTTTTGTTTGGCCAGATCGAGGGGGCTAAACGGGCGCAGCACGGGATAGAGAAGAGATGGAGTGATGTGGTACAGGAGGACGTGGAGCTGAGTGGACTTGCCGATGACCGGTACCAGCGGTGTCAAGATCGACCTCTGTGGAGGAGGCTCGTGAAGGATGCTACTGGGCAGTTGGAGGCAGTCGCCCTCCAACAACAACGGAGGGCGGAGGGGCGACGCTCACAACAACGAGCGGAGCGCCAGGTGGCTAAAGCACAGCAGGTTGGCACAGTAGGGGGCACAGGTGGTGCATCAGTCATCTCAGTCATCTCAGTCATCTCAGTCAGTCGACCCGTGGCACCTGCTGGGTCTGCCCCGTGACCTCCTGCCAGCGGGCGTTCGACACTTCACGTGGCCTCAATGTGCACATAGCCTGGCACAAGCGTCGTGGTGACGTCACCGCCACTTAGTGGCAAATGGCGGTTGTTGTTGTCTTTGTGTGTTTGTGGGTGTCTGTGTGTCTGTGGGTGTCTCTGTCTGTCTTTGTGTGTCTGTGTGGGTGTCTTTGTGTCTGTGGGTGTCTGTGTGGGTGTCTTTGTGTGTCTGTGGGTGTCTGTGTGTGCCCGTGAATGTCTGTGTGTGCCCGTGAATGTCTGTCTGTCTAGTGTGGGTGTCTGTGGGTGTGTGTCTGTGTGTACGTCTGTGTCTTTGTGTCTGTGTGGGTGTCTGTCTTTGTCTGTGGGTGTCTTTGTGTCTGTGGGTGTCTTTGTGTCTGTGGGTGTATTTGTTTCCGGCTCCAGTTTAACAGCTGAGGTCTCACTCCGAATCAGTCGAGCGGCAATATCTTTTCATCGGTTGCGTAACGCTGTGTGGAAGCTACCTGGTCTGTCGCTCCGCACTAAGCTTCAGGTCTTCTCGGCCACGGTCATTCCCTCCCTTCTCTACGCTTGCGAAACGTGGACCCCCCTAATGGAACATCTTCGCCGGTTATCAACATTTAGGCTGGCCTGCCTACGATCCATCCTGGGATTAACCAGGCTGGATTGTGTGAGGAGCTCACAAATCCTTGAAAGATCTGAGCAAGGTCCCATCGGTGAGCTCCTCTGGCAGGCAAGGCTGCGATGGCTGGGTCATGTAGCCCGCATGCCCAGCCACCGCATAGCCGAAACAGCTTTTGTTCGGCCAGATCGAGGGGGCTAAACGGGCGCGGCACGGGCTAGAGAAGAGATGGAGTGACGTGGTACAGGAGGACGTGGAGCTGAGTGGACTTGCCGATGACCGGTACCAGCGGTGTCAAGATCGGCCTCTGTGGAGGAGGCTCGTGAAGGACGCTACTGGGCAGTTGGAGGCAGTCGCCCTCCAACAACAACGGAGGGCGGAGGAGCGACGCTCACAACAACGAGCGGAGCGCCGGGTGGCTAAAGCACAGCAGATTGGCACAGTAGGGGGCACAGGTGGTGCATCAGCCAGTCATCTCAGTCGACCCGTGGCACCTGCTGGGTCTGCCCCGTGACCTCCTGCCAGCGGGCGTTCGACACTTCACGTGGCCTCAATGTGCACATAGCCTGGCACAAGCGTCGTGGTGACGTCACCTCCACTTAGTGGCAAATGGCGGTTGTTGTTGTCTTTGTGTGTTTGTGGGTGTCTGTGTGTCTGTGGGTGTCTCTGTCTGTCTTTGTGTGTCTGTGTGGGTGTCTTTGTGTCTGTGGGTGTCTGTGTGGGTGTCTTTGTGTGTCTGTGGGTGTCTGTGTGTGCCCGTGAATGTCTGTCTGTCTAGTGTGGGTGTCTGTGGGTGTGTGTCTGTGTGTGCGTCTGTGTCTTTGTGTCTGTGTGGGTGTCTGTGTGGGTGTCTGTCTTTGTCTGTGGGTGTCTTTGTGTCTGTGGGTGTCTTTGTGTCTGTGTGGGTGTATTTGTTTCCGGCTCTAGTTTAACAGCTGAGGTCTCACTCCGAATCAGTCGAGCGGCAATATCTTTTCATCGGTTGCGTAACGCTGTGTGGAAGCTACCTGGTCTGTCGCTCCGCACTAAGCTTCAGGTCTTCTCGGCCACGGTCATTCCCTCCCTTCTCTACGCTTGCGAAACGTGGACCCCCCTAATGGAACATCTTCGCCGGTTATCAACATTTAGGCTGGCCTGCCTACGATCCATCCTGGGATTAACCAGGCTGGATTGTGTGAGGAGCTCACAAATCCTTGAAAGATCTGAGCAAGGTCCCATCGGTGAGCTCCTCTGGCAGGCAAGGCTGCGATGGCTGGGTCATGTAGCCCGCATGCCCAGCCACCGCATAGCCGAAACAGCTTTTGTTCGGCCAGATCGAGGGGGCTAAACGGGCGCGGCACGGGCTAGAGAAGAGATGGAGTGACGTGGTACAGGAGGACGTGGAGCTGAGTGGACTTGCCGATGACTGGTACCAGCGGTGTCAAGATCGGCCTCTGTGGAGGAGGCTCGTGAAGGATGCTACTGCGCAGTTGGAGGTAGTCGCCCTCCAACAACAACGGAGGGCGGAGGAGCGACGCTCACAACAACGAGCGGAGCGCCGGGTGGCTAAAGCACAGCAGGTTGGCACAGTAGGGGGCACAGGTGGTGCATCAGCCAGTCATCTCAGTCAGTCGACCCGTGGCACCTGCTGGGTCTGCCCCGTGACCTCCTGCCAGCGGGCGTTCGACACTTCACGTGGCCTCAGGGTGCACATAGCCTGGCACAAGCGTCGTGGTGACGTCACCGCCACGTAGTGGCGAATGGCGGTTGTTGTTGTTGTGTCACTGTGTGTGTGTCACAGTGTGTCACTGTGTGTGTCACTGTGTGTGTCACTGTGTGTCACTGTGTGGGTGTCTGTAGGACTCTGTGTCTGTGTTGGTGTCTGTGTGGGTGTCTGTGTGGGTGTCTGTGTGGGTGTCTCTGTGTGGGTGTCTATGGATGTCTGTCTGTGTGGGTGTCTGTAGGACTCTGTGTCTGTGTGAGTGTCTCTGTGTCTGTGTGGGTGTCTCTGTGTGGGTGTCTGTGTGTCTGTGTGGGTGTCTCTGTGTCTGTGTGGGTGTCTGTGTGGGTGTCTGTGTGGGTGTCTGTGTGGGTGTCTGTGTGGGTGTCTCTGTGTGGGTGTCTATGGATGTCTGTCTGTGTGGGTGTCTGTAGGACTCTGTGTCTGTGTGAGTGTCTCTGTGTCTGTGTGGGTGTCTCTGTGTGGGTGTCTGTGTGTCTGTGTGGGTGTCTCTGTGTCTGTGTGGGTGTCTCTGTGGGTGTCTGTGTGGGTGTCTGTGTGTCTGTGTGGGTGTCTCTGTGTCTGTGTGGGTGTCTGTGTGGGTGTCTGTGTGGGTGTCTCTGTGGGTGTCTGTGTGGGTGTCTCTGTGTGGGTGTCTGCGTGGGTGTCTGTAGGACTCTGTGTCTGTGTGGGTGTCTCTGTGTCTGTGTGGGTGTCTCTGTGGGTGTTGACCACCAAACATCAAATCAATAAACCGATGAGCCCCCACTCTACAAATCAATACATCGATGAGCCCCCCACTCTACAAGTCAATACATCGATGAGCCCCCCACTCTACAAGTCAATAAATCAACAAGCCCCCCACTCTACAAATCAATGACCCACCCACTCAACCAATAATGAGCCCCAAACTTTACAAATCAATGAGCCCCCCATTCTACAAATCTAATAAATCAATGAGCCCCCCACTCTACAAGTCAATAAATCAATGAGCCCCACACTCTACAATCCGAGAAATCAATGAGCCCCCCATTCTACAAATCAATAAATCAACGAGCCCCCCACTCTACAAATCAAAAAATCAATGAGCCCCCCACTTTAGAAATCAATAAATCAACGAGCCCCCCACTCTACAAATCAATAAATCAATGAGGCCCCCACTCTACAAATCAATGAGCCCCCCACAAATAAAATCAATGAGCATCCTCAATAATTAAATGAGTCAGTGAGCCCGCCACTAATCAAAAAATATATCAATATACCACGATACAAATCAATAAATTAATGAGCCCCCCCAATAATCAAATCAAGAAATCAATGAGCCCCCCACTCCACAAATTAATAAATCAATGGGACCCCACTCTACAAATCAATGAGCCCCCCACTCTACAAATCAATGAGCCCCCCACTCTACAAATCAATAAATCAACGAGCCCCCCACTCTACAAATAAATAAATCAACGAGCCCCCCACTATACAAATCAATGAGCCCCCCACTCTACAAATCAATGAGCCCCCACTCTACAAATCAATGAGCCCCCCACTCTACAAATCAATGAGCCCCCACTCTACAAAACAATAAATCAATGAGCCCCCACTCTACAAATCAATAAATTAACGAGCCCCCCACTCTACAAATAAATAAATCAACGAGCCCCCACTCTACAAATCAATGAGCCCCCCACTCTACAAATCAATGAGCCCCCCCACTCTACAAATCAATAAAACAATGAGCCCCCCACTCTACAAATCAATAAATCAACGAGCCCCCCACTCTACAAATAAATAAATCAACGAGCCCCCCACTCTACAAATCAATGAGCCCCCCACTCTACAAATCAATGAGCCCCCACTCTACAAATCAATGAGCCCCCCACTCTACAAATCAATGAGCCCCCCACTCTACAAATCAATGAGCCCCCACTCTACAAATCAATGAGCCCCCCACTCTACAAATCAATAAATCAACGAGCCCCCCACTCTACAAATCAATGAGCCCCCCACTCTACAAATCAATGAGCCCCCCACTCTACAAATCAATAAAACAATGAGCCCCCACTCTACAAATCAATAAATCAATGAGCCCCCCACTCTACAAATCAATAAAACAATGAGCCCCCCCACTCTACAAATCAATAAAACAATGAGCCCCCCACTCTACAAATCAATAAATCAGTGAGCCCCCCACTCTACAAATCAATAAAACAATGAGCCCCCCAATCTACAAATCAATACATCAATGAGCCCCCCACTCTACAAATCAATGAGCCCCCCACTCCACAAATTAATAAATCAATGGGACCCCACTGTACAAATCAATAAATAAATGAGCCCCCCACTCTACAAATCAATAAATTAACGAGCCCCCCACTCTACAAATCAATAAATCAACGAGCCCCCCACTCCACAAATCAATGAGCACTCCACAAATCAATAAAATAACGAGCCCCCCACTCTAAAAATCAATAAGCCCCCCACTCAACAAATCAATGAGGCCCCCCACTCTCCAAATCAATAAATCAATGAGCCCCCCACTCTACAAATCAATAAATCAACGAGCCCCCCACTCTACAATTCAATGAGCCCCCACTCTACAAAACAATAAATCAATGAGCCCCCCACTCTACAAATCAATAAATCAATGAGCCCCCACTCTACCAATCAATAAAACAATGAGCCCCCCACTCTACAAATCAATGAGCCCCCCACTCTACAAGTCAATAAATCAACGATCCCCCCACTCTACAAATCAATGGACCTCTACTAATCAAATCAATAAATCAATGAGCCCCCCACAAATAAAATGAGCATCCTCAATAATTATATTAATGAGTCAGTGAGGCCCCCAATAATAAAAAAAATATATCAATATACCACGATACAAATCAATACAGTCATGAGCCCCCCCAATAACCAAATCAAGAAATCAATGAGCCCCAAAATAATGAAATGAAAAAAATCAATGAGCCCCCCAAATAATGAAATTAATAAATCAATGAGCCACCCACTCCACAAATTAATGGGACCCCACTCTACATATCAATGAGCCCCCACTCTACAAATCAATAAATCAATGAGCCCCCCACTCTACAAATCAATAAATTAACGAGCCCCCACTCTACAAATAAATAAATCAACGAGCCCCCACTCTACAAATCAATGAGCCCCCCACTCTACAAATCAATAAATCAATGAGCCCCCCACTCTACAAATCAATAAAACAATGAGCCCCCCACTCTACAAATCAATAAATCAACGAGCCCCCCACTCTACAAATAAATAAATCAACGAGCCCCCCACTCTACAAATCAATGAGCCCCCCACTCTACAAATCAATGAGCCCCCCCACTCTACAAATCAATAAAACAATGAGCCCCCCACTCTACAAATCAATAAATCAACGAGCCCCCCACTCTACAAATAAATCAACGAGCCCCCCACTCTACAAATCAATGAGCCCCCCACTCTACAAATCAATGAGCCCCCACTCTACAAATCAATGAGCCCCCCACTCTACAAATCAATGAGCCCCCCACTCTACAAATCAATGAGCCCCCACTCTACAAATCAATGAGCCCCCCACTCTACAAATCAATAAATCAACGAGCCCCCCACTCTACAAATCAATGAGCCCCCCACTCTACAAATCAATGAGCCCCCCACTCTACAAATCAATAAAACAATGAGCCCCCACTCTACAAATCAATGAGCCCCCCACTCTACAAATCAATAAAACAATGAGCCCCCCCACTCTACAAATCAATAAAACAATGAGCCCCCCACTCTACAAATCAATAAATCAGTGAGCCCCCCACTCTACAAATCAATAAAACAATGAGCCCCCCAATCTACAAATCAATACATCAATGAGCCCCCCACTCTACAAATCAATGAGCCCCCCACTCCACAAATTAATAAATCAATGGGACCCCACTGTACAAATCAATAAATAAATGAGCCCCCCACTCTACAAATCAATAAATTAACGAGCCCCCCACTCTACAAATCAATAAATCAACGAGCCCCCCACTCCACAAATCAATGAGCCCTCCACTCCACAAATCAATAAAATAACGAGCCCCCCACTCTAAAAATCAATAAGCCCCCCACTCAACAAATCAATGAGGCCCCCCACTCTCCAAATCAATGAGCCCCCCACTCTACAAATCAATGAGCCCCCACTCTACAAATCAATGAGCCCCCCACTCTACAAATCAATAAATCAACGAGCCCCCCACTCTACAAATCAATGAGCCCCCCACTCTACAAATCAATGAGCCCCCCACTCTACAAATCAATAAAACAATGAGCCCCCACTCTACAAATCAATAAATCAATGAGCCCCCCACTCTACAAATCAATAAAACAATGAGCCCCCCCACTCTACAAATCAATAAAACAATGAGCCCCCCACTCTACAAATCAATAAATCAGTGAGCCCCCCACTCTACAAATCAATAAAACAATGAGCCCCCCAATCTACAAATCAATACATCAATGAGCCCCCCACTCTACAAATCAATGAGCCCCCCACTCCACAAATTAATAAATCAATGGGACCCCACTGTACAAATCAATAAATAAATGAGCCCCCCACTCTACAAATCAATAAATTAACGAGCCCCCCACTCTACAAATCAATAAATCAACGAGCCCCCCACTCCACAAATCAATGAGCACTCCACAAATCAATAAAATAACGAGCCCCCCACTCTAAAAATCAATAAGCCCCCCACTCAACAAATCAATGAGGCCCCCCACTCTCCAAATCAATAAATCAATGAGCCCCCCACTCTACAAATCAATAAATCAACGAGCCCCCCACTCTACAAATCAATGAGCCCCCACTCTACAAAACAATAAATCAATGAGCCCCCCACTCTACAAATCAATAAATCAATGAGCCCCCACTCTACAAATCAATAAATCAACGAGCCCCCCACTCTACAAATCAATGAGCCCCCCACTCTACAAGTCAATAAATCAACGATCCCCCCACTCTACAAATCAATGGACCTCTACTAATCAAATCAATAAATCAATGAGCCCCCCACAAATAAAATGAGCATCCTCAATAATTATATTAATGAGTCAGTGAGGCCCCCAATAATAAAAAAAATATATCAATATACCACGATACAAATCAATACAGTCATGAGCCCCCCCAATAACCAAATCAAGAAATCAATGAGCCCCAAAATAATGAAATGAAAAAAATCAATGAGCCCCCCAAATAATGAAATTAATAAATCAATGAGCCACCCACTCCACAAATTAATGGGACCCCACTCTACATATCAATGAGCCCCCACTCTACAAATCAATAAATCAATGAGCCCCCCACTCTACAAATCAATAAATTAACGAGCCCCCCACTCTACAAATAAATAAATCAACGAGCCCCCACTCTACAAATCAATGAGCCCCCCACTCTACAAATCAATAAATCAATGAGCCCCCCACTCTACAAATCAATAAAACAATGAGCCCCCCACTCTACAAATCAATAAATCAACGAGCCCCCCACTCTACAAATAAATAAATCAACGAGCCCCCCACTCTACAAATCAATGAGCCCCCCACTCTACAAATCAATGAGCCCCCCCACTCTACAAATCAATAAAACAATGAGCCCCCCACTCTACAAATCAATAAATCAACGAGCCCCCCACTCTACAAATAAATCAACGAGCCCCCCACTCTACAAATCAATGAGCCCCCCACTCTACAAATCAATGAGCCCCCACTCTACAAATCAATGAGCCCCCCACTCTACAAATCAATGAGCCCCCCACTCTACAAATCAATGAGCCCCCCACTCTACAAATCAATGAGCCCCCACTCTACAAATCAATGAGCCCCCCACTCTACAAATCAATAAATCAACGAGCCCCCCACTCTACAAATCAATGAGCCCCCCACTCTACAAATCAATGAGCCCCCCACTCTACAAATCAATAAAACAATGAGCCCCCACTCTACAAATCAATGAGCCCCCCACTCTACAAATCAATAAAACAATGAGCCCCCCCACACTACAAATCAATAAAACAATGAGCCCCCCACTCTACAAATCAATAAATCAGTGAGCCCCCCACTCTACAAATCAATAAAACAATGAGCCCCCCAATCTACAAATCAATACATCAATGAGCCCCCCACTCTACAAATCAATGAGCCCCCCACTCCACAAATTAATAAATCAATGGGACCCCACTGTACAAATCAATAAATAAATGAGCCCCCCACTCTACAAATCAATAAATTAACGAGCCCCCCACTCTACAAATCAATAAATCAACGAGCCCCCCACTCCACAAATCAATGAGCCCTCCACTCCACAAATCAATAAAATAACGAGCCCCCCACTCTAAAAATCAATAAGCCCCCCACTCAACAAATCAATGAGGCCCCCCACTCTCCAAATCAATGAGCCCCCCACTCTACAAATCAATAAATCAACGAGCCCCCCACTCTACAAATCAATGAGCCCCCACTCTACAAAACAATAAATCAATGAGCCCCCCACTCTACAAATCAATAAATCAATGAGCCCCCACTCTACAAATCAATAAATCAACGAGCCCCCCACTCTACAAATCAATAAATCAATGAGCCCCCCACTCTACAAGTCAATAAATCAACGAGCCCCCCACTCTACAAATCAATGGACCTCTACTAATCAAATCAATAAATCAATGAGCCCCCCACAAATAAAATGAGCATCCTCAATAATTATATTAATGAGTCAGTGAGGCCCCCAATAATAAAAAAATATATCAATATACCACGATACAAATCAATACAGTCATGAGCCCCCCCAATAACCAAATCAAGAAATCAATGAGCCCCAAAATAATGAAATGAAAAAAATCAATGAGCCCCCCAAATAATGAAATTAATAAATCAATGAGCCACCCACTCCACAAATTAATGGGACCCCACTCTACATATCAATGAGCCCCCACTCTACAAATCAATAAATCAATGAGCCCCCCACTCTACAAATCAATAAATTAACGAGCCCCCCACTCTACAAATAAATAAATCAACGAGCCCCCACTCTACAAATCAATGAGCCCCCCACTCTACAAATCAATAAATCAATGAGCCCCCCACTCTACAAATCAATAAAACAATGAGCCCCCTACTCTACAAATCAATAAATCAACGAGTCCCCCACTCTACAAATAAATAAATCAACGAGCCCCCCACTCTACAAATCAATGAGCCCCCCACTCTACAAATCAATGAGCCCCCACTCTACAAATCAATGAGCCCCCACTCTACAAATCAATAAATCAATGAGCCCCCCACTCTACAAATCAATAAATCAACGAGCCCCCCACTCTACAAATAAATCAACGAGCCCCCCACTCTACAAATCAATGAGCCCCCCACTCTACAAATCAATAAATCAATGAGCCCCCCCACTCTACAAATCAATAAGCCCCCCACTCTACAAATCAATAAAACAATGAGCCCCCCACTCTACAAATCAATGAGCCCCCCACTCCACAAATTAATAAATCAATGGGACCCCACTCTACAAATCAATAAATAAATGAGCCCCCCACTCTACAAATCAATAAATTAACGAGCCCCCCACTCTACAAATCAATAAATCAACGAGCCCCCCACTCCACAAATCAATGAGCCCTCCACTCCACAAATCAATAAATAAATGAGCCCCCCACTCTACAAATCAATAAATTAACGAGCACCCCACTCTCCAAATCAATAAATCAATGAGCCCCCCACTCTACAAATCAATAAATCAACGAGCCCCCCACTCTACAAATCAATAAATCAATGAGCCCCCACTCTACAAAACAATAAATCAATGAGCCCCCCACTCTACAAATCAATAAATCAATGAGCCCCCACTCTACAAATCAATAAATCAACGAGCCCCCCACTCTACAAATCAATAAATCAATGAGCCCCCCACTCTACAAATCAATAAATCAACGAGCCCCCCACAAATCGATAAATCAATATGTCACTGAGCCCCCACATATCAAATTAACAAATGAATTAGACCCTACTCATCAAATCAATAAATCAATGAGACCCCACTAATCAAAGTTAACAAATGAATGAGCCCACAAATAAAATCAATGAGCATCCTTAATAATTAAATCAATGAGTCAGTGAGCCCCCCACTAATCGAAAAATATATCAATATACCACGATACAAATAAATAAATTAATGAGCCCCCCCCAATGATCAAATCAAGAAATCAATGAGCACCAAAATAATGAATTACAAAAATCAATGAGCCCCCCAAATAATGAAATCAATGAGCCACCCACTCCACAAATTAATAAATAAATGGGACCCCACTCTACAAATAAATGAGCCCCCCACTAATCAAATGAACAAATCAATAAATCAACGAGCCCCTCACTAATCAAATTACAAATCAATAAACTAATAAGCCTGCCACTAATTTTAAATCAATAAATCAATGAGACCCCCCTAAAATAAACCAATGAGCCCCTCAATAATGAAATCAATGATATCCTGAATAATTAACAAATCAATGGGTCAGCGAGCCCCCCAATAATCAAATAAATAAATCAAGAAATCAATGACTCCCCCACTCTACAAATAAATGAGCCCCCCACAAACCAAATGAACAAATCAATAAACTAATGAGCCTGCCACTAATTTTAAATCAATGAGACCCCCCCTAAAATCAAATAAATCAATGAGCCCCTCAATAAGAAAATCAATGATCTCCCCACGAATCAAATTAACAAATCAATGAGTCAGCGAGCCCCCCACTAATAAAAAAATATATCAATATACCATGATACAAATCAATAAATTCATGAGCCCCTCCAATAATCAAATCAAGAAATCTTATGAGCCCCAAAATAATGAATAAAAAAATCAATGAGCCCACCAAATAATGAAACCAATTAGCCACCCACTCCACAAATTAATGGGACCCACTCTACAAATCAATAAGCCCCCCACTCTACAAATCAATGAGCAACCCACTCTACAAATCAATGAGCCCCCCACTCTACAAATCAATGAGCCCCCACTCTACAAATCAATAAATCAACGAGCCCCCTACTCTACAAATCAATGGGCCCCCACTCTACAAATCAATAAATAACGAGCCCCCCACTAATCAAATGAACAAATCGATAAATCAATGAGTCAATGAGCCCCCACTTATCAAATTAACAAATGAATTAGACCCTACTCATCAAATCAATGAGACCCCACTAATCAAAGTTAACAAATGAATGAGCCCCCCACAAAAAAAAATCAATGAGCATCCTTAATAATTAAATCAATGAGTCAGTGAGCCCCCCACTAATCAAAAAATATATCAATATACCACGATACAAATAAATAAATTAATGAGCCCCCCAAAAATCAAATCAAGAAATCAATGAGCCCAAAAATAATGAAATGAAAAAAATCAATGAGCCCCCCAAATAATGAAATTAATAAATCAATGAGCCACCCACTCCACAAATTAATGGGCCCCCACTCTACAAATCAATGAGCCCCGCACTCTACAAATCAATAAAACAATGAGCCCCTCACTCTAGAAATCAATAAATCAATGAGCCACGCACTCTACAAATCAATAAGCCCCCCCACTCCACAAATCAATGAGCCCCCCACTCTACAAATCAATGAACACCACACTCCACAAATTAATAAATGGGACCCCACTCTACAAATAAATGAGCCCCCCAAATAATGAAATCAATAAATCAATGAGCCACCCACTCCACAAATTAATAAGTAAATGGGACCCCACTCTACAAATAAATGAGCCCCCCACTAATCAAATGAACAAATCAATAAATCAACGAGCCCCCCACTAATCAAATTACAAATCAATAAACTAATCAGCCCTGCCACTAATTTTAAATCAATAAATCAATGAGACCCCCCTAAAAATAAATCAATGAGCCCCTCAATAATGAAATCAATGATCTCCCCAATAATCAAATTAACAAATCAATAAATCAATTAGTCAGCGAGCCCCCCACTATTAAAATTAACAAATCAATAAATCAGTGAGCCCCCCACTAAATCAAATAAATACATCTGTGAGCCCCCCACTAATCAAAATAACAAATCAATGAGTCAGCGAGCACCCCACTAATCAAATTAACAAATCAACGAGTCAGTGAGCCCCCCACTAATCAGATAAACAAATCAATGAAAGCCCCCCATTAATAAATGAACAAATCAATAAATCAATGAGCCCCCCACTAATCAAATCAATGAGTCCGTGAGCCGCCCACTAATCAAATGAACAAATCAATGAGTCAGTGAGCCCCCCACTAATCAAATGAATAAATCAATAACTCAACAAGTGAGCCCCCCATTGATCAAATTAATACATCAATGAGTCAGTGAGCTGCCCACTAATCAAATTAACCAATCAAAGAGCCCCCCACTAACGAAATGAACAAATCAATGAGGCACCCATTAATCAAATGAATAAATCAATGAAAGCCCCACTCTACAAAATCAATAAATCAATGAGCCCCCCAATCTACAAATCAATAAGCCCGCCACTCTCCAAATCAATAAATCAACGAGCCCCCCACTCTACAAAATCAATAAATCAATGAGCTTCCCACTCTACAAAATCAATCAATCAATGAGCCCCCATTCTACAAATCAATAAATCAATGAGCCCCCACTCTACAAATCAATGAATCAATGAACCCCCCACTCTACAAATCAATAAATCAATGAGCCCCCCACTCTACAAAATCAATCAATGAGCCCCCCACTCTACAAATCAATAAATCAATGATCCCGCCACTCTACAAATCAATGAACCTCCCACTCTACAAATCAATGAGCCCCCCACTCTACAAATCAATGAGCCCCCACTCTACAAATCAATAAATCAATGAGCCCCCCACTCTACGAATCAATGAGCCCCCCACTCTACAAATCAATAAATCAACGAGCCCCCACTCTACAAATCAATAAGCCCACCACTCTCCAAATCAATAAATCAACGAGCCCCCCACTCTACAAAATCAATAAATCAATGAGCCCCCCACTCTAAAAATCATAAATCAATGATCCCCCCCACTCTACAAATCAATGAGCCCCCCACTCTACAAATCAATGAGCCCCCCACTCTACAAATCAATGAGCCCCCCAATCTACAAATCAATGAGCCCCCCACTCTACAAATCAATAAATCAACGAGCCCCCCACTCTACAAATCAATAAGCCCGCCACTCTCCAAATCAATAAATCAACGAGCCCCCCCACTCTACAAATCAATGAGCCCCCCACTCTACAAAATCAATAAATCAATGAGCCCCCCCACTCTACAAAATCAATACATCAATGAGCCCCCCAACTCTACAAATCAATAAGCCCCCACTCTACAAATCAATGAACCCCCCACTCTACAAATCAATAAATCAATGAGCCCCCCACTCTACAAAATCAATAAATCAATGAGCCCCCCCACTCTACAAATCAATAAATCAATGAGCCCCCCACTCTACAAATCAATAAATCAACGAGCCCCCCACTCTACAAATCAATGAGCCCCCCACTCTACAAATCAATGAGCCCCCCCCCCACTTAACAAATCAATAAATCAACGAGCCCCCCACTCCACAAATCAATAAATCAACGAGCCCCCCACTAATCAAATGAACAAATCGATAGATCAATGAGTCACTGAGCCCCCACTTAACAAATGAATTAGACCCCACTAATCAAATCAATAAATCAATGAGACCCCACTAATCAAAGTTAACAAATCAATGAGCCCCCCACAAATACAATGAATGAGCATCCTCAATTAAATCAATGAGTCAGTGAGCCCCCCAAAAATAAATCAATATACCACGATACAAATCAATAAAATCATGAGCCCCCCCCAATAATCAAATTAAGAAATCAATGAGCCCCAAAATAATGCAATGAAAAAAATCAATGAGCCCCCCAAATAATGAAATTAATTAATCAATGAGCCACCCACTCCACAAATCAATAAATCAACGAGCCCCCCATTCTAGAAATCAATGAGCCTCGCACTCTACAATTCAATACATTAATGAACCCCCCACTCCACAAATCAATAAATTAATGAACCCCCCCACTCTACAAATCAATAAATGAGCCCCCCACTGGACAAATTAATAAATCAACGAGGCCCACATCTCCACAAGTCAATGAGCCCCCCACTCTACAAATCAATGAGCCCCCCACTCTACAAATAAATGAGCCCCCACTCCACAAATCAATAAAATAACGAGCCCCCCACTCTACAAATCAATAAATAAATGCGCCCCCACTCTACAAATCAATATTCAACGAGCCCCAACTCTACAAATCAATAAGCCCCCCACTCTACAAATCAATAAATTAATGAGCCCCCCACTCTACAAATCAATAAATCAACGAGCCCTCCACTCTACAAATCAATAAGCCCCCCACTCTACAAATCAATAAGCCCCCCACTCCACAAATCAATAAAATAACGAGCCCCCCACTCTACAAATCAATAAATCAACGAGCCCCCCACACTACAAATCAATGAGCCCCCACTCTACAAATCAATGAGCCCCCCACTCTACAAATCAATGAGCCCCCACTCTACAAATCAATAAATCAATGAGCCCCTACTCTACAAATCAATAAATCAATGAGCCCCCCACTCTACAAATCAGTAAATCAATGAGCCCCCCACTCTACAAATCAATGAGCCCCCACTCTACAAATCAATAAGCCCCCCACTCTACAAATCAATAAATCAACGAGCCCCCCACTAATTAAATTACAATCAATAAACGAATGAGCCTGCCACTAATTTTAAATCAAAAAAATCAATGAGCCTCCCCCATTAATCAAATAAATCAATGAGCCCCCCAAATAATGAAATTAATAAATCAATGAGCCACCCACTCCACAAATTAATGGGACCCCACTCTACAAATGAATAAATCAATGAGCCCCCCACTCTACAAATCAATAAATCAATGGGCCCCCGCACTCCACATTTCAATGGGCCCCCCACTCTACAAATCAATCGGCCCTCCACTCTACAAATCAATGGGCCCCCCACTCTACAAATCAATGAGCCCCCAAATAATCGAATCAATTGAGCCCCCAATAATGAAATCAATAAATCAATGTGCTCTCCACTAACTTAATAAATCAACGAGCCAACGACTCTACAAATCAAAAAAATTAACGAGCCCCCCACTCTACAAATAAATGAGCCCCCCACTAATCAAATGAACAAATCAATAAATCAACGAGCCCCCCACTAATCAAATTACAAATCAATAAACTAATGAGCCTGCCACTAATTTTAAATCAATAAATCAAGAAACCCTCAAAAATGAAATCAATGATCTCCCCAATAATCAAATGAACAAAGCAATAAAAGCCCTCCAATAATGAAATCAATGAGTCAGTGAGCCCCCCACTAATTAAATTAACAAATCAATGAGTCAGTGAGCCCCCCACTAATCAAATTAACAAATCAATAAATCAATGAGTCAGTGAGCCCCCCACTAATCAAATGAACAAATCAATGATTCAGTGAGCCCCCCACTAAATCAAATAAATACACCTGTGAGCCCCCCGCTAATCAGATAAATAAATCAATGAAAGCCCCCAATTTATCAAATGAATAAATCAATGAAAGCCCCCCAATTAATCAAATGAATAAATCAATAAATCAATGAGTACGTGAGCCCCCCACTAAATCAAATTAATAAATCAATGAGTCAGTGAGCCCCCACTAATCAAATCAATAAATCAATGAGTCAGTGAGCCCCCACTAATCAAATCAATAAATCAATGAGTCAGTGAGCCCCCCACTAATCAAATCAATAAATCAATGAGTACGTGAGCCCCCCACTAATCAAATGAACAAATCAATAAATCAGTGAGCCCCCCACTAATCAAATTAATAAATCAATGAGTCAGTGAGACCCCCAATAATTAAATGAACAAAAAAATGATTCAGTGAGCCCCCCACTAATCAAATGAATAAATCAATGAGTACATGAACCCCCCACTAATCAAATGAACAAATCAATAAATCAGTGAGCCCCCCACTAATCAAATTAATAAATCAATGAGTCAGTGAGACCCTCAATAATTAAATGAACAAAAAAATGATTCAGTGAGCCCCCCAATAATCAAATTAATAAATCTGTGAGCCCCCCACTAATAAAAAAAATAAATCAAGAAATCAAAGAGCCCCACACTAATCAAATGAACAAATCAATAAATTAATGAGTCAGTGAGCCCCCCACTAAATCAAATAAATACACCTGTGAGCCCCCACTAATCAGATAAATAAATCAATGAAAGCCCCCCAATTAATCAAATGAATAAATGAATAAATCAATGAAAGCCCCCCAATTAATCAAATGAATAAATCAATAAATCAGTGAGTCATGAGCCGCCCGCTAATCAAATGAATAAATCAATTAGTAAGCCCCCACTAATCAAATGAATAAATCAATTAGTCAGTGAGCCCCCCACTAATCAAATGAATAAATCAATGCGTACGTGAGCCCCCCACTAAATCAAATTAATAAATCAATAAATCAAAGAGCCCCCCACTAATCAAATTAACAAATCAATAAATCAATGAGCCCCCCACTAATCAAATGAATAAATCAATAAATCAAAGAGTCCCCCAATAATCAAATCAATGAGTCAGTGAGCCTCCCACTAATCAAATGAATAAATCAATGAGTCAGTGAGCCCCCCACTAATCAAATCAATGAGTCAGTGAGCCCCCCACTAATCAAATGAATAAATCAATGAGTCAGTGAGCCCCCCACTAATCAAATGAACAAATCAATAAATCAATGAGTCAGTGAGCCCACCATTAATAAAATGAACAAATCAATGAGTCCCCCACTAATCAAATTAATAAATCAATGAGTACGTGAGCCCCCCACTAATCAAATGAACAAATCAATAAATCAATGAGTCAGTGAGCCCACCATTAATAAAATGAACAAATCAATGAGTACGTGAGCCCCCCACTAATCAAATGAACAAATCAATAAATCAATGACTCAGGGAGCCCCCCCACTAATCAAATGAACAAATCAATAACTCAACAAGTGAGCCCCCCATCGATCAAATTAATAAATCAATGAGTCAGTGAGCCGCCCCGCTAACGAAATGAACAAATCAATGAGGCGCCCATTAATCAAATGAATAAATCAATGAAAGCCCCACTAATCAAATCAATAAATCAATGAGTCAGTGAGCCTCCCACTAATCAAATCAATAAATCAATGAGTCAGTGAGCCCCCCACTAATCAAATCAATAAATCATTGAGTCAGTGAGCCCCCCACTAATCAAATGAATAAATCAATAAATCAATGAGTCAGTGAGCCCCCCACTAATCAAATGAACAAATCAATAAATCAATGAGTCAGTGAGCCCCCCCACTAATCAAATGAACAAATCAATAACTCAAGTGAGCCCCCCATCGATCAAATTAATAAATCAATGAGTCAGTGAGCCGACCCGCTAACGGAATGAACAAATCAATGAGGCGCCCATTAATCAAATGAATAAATCAATGAAAGCCCCACTAATCAAATCAATAAATCAATGAGTCAGTGAGCCTCCCACTAATCAAATCAATAAATCAATGAGTCAGTGAGCCCCCCACTAATCAAATCAATAAATCATTGAGTCAGTGAGCCCCCCACTAATCAAATGAATAAATCAATGAGTCAGTGAGCCCCCCACTAATCAAATGAACAAATCAATAAATCAATGACTCAAGGAGCCCCCCCACTAATCAAATGAACAAATCAATAACTCAACAAGTGAGCCCCCCATCGATCAAATTAATAAATCAATGAGTCAGTGAGCCTCCCACTAATCAAATCAATAAATCAATGAGTCAGTGAGCCTCCCACTAATCAAATCAATAAATCAATGAGTCAGTGAGCCTCCCACTAATCAAATCAATAAATCAATGATTCAGTGAGCCCCCCACTAATCAAATCAATAAATCATTGAGTCAGTGAGCCCCCCACTAATCAAATGAATAAATCAATAAATCAATGAGTCAGTGAGCCCCCCCACTAATCAAATGAACAAATCAATAACTCAACAAGTGAGCCCCCCATCGATCAAATTAATAAATCAATGAGTCAGTGAGCCGCCCCGCTAACGGAATGAACAAATCAATGAGGCGCCCATTAATCAAATGAATAAATCAATGAAAGCCCCACTAATCAAATCAATAAATCAATGAGTCAGTGAGCCTCCCACTAATCAAATCAATAAATCAATGAGTCAGTGAGCCCCCCACTAATCAAATCAATAAATCATTGAGTCAGTGAGCCCCCCACTAATCAAATGAATAAATCAATAAATCAATGAGTACGTGAGCCCCCCACTAATCAAATGAACAAATCAATGACTCAGGGAGCCCCCCCCACTAATCAAATGAACAAATCAATAACTCAACAAGTGAGCCCCCCATCGATCAAATTAATAAATCAATGAGTCAGTGAGCCGCCCCGCTAACGGAATGAACAAATCAATGAGGCGCCCATTAATCAAATGAATAAATCAATGAAAGCCCCACTAATCAAATCAATAAATCAATGAGTCAGTGAGCCTCCCACTAATCAAATCAATAAATCAATGAGTCAGTGAGCCTCCCACTAATCAAATCAATAAATCAATGAGTCAGTGAGCCCCCCACTAATCAAATCAATAAATCATTGAGTCAGTGAGCCCCCACTAATCAAATGAATAAATCAATAAATCAATGAGTCAGTGAGCCCCCCACTAATCAAATGAACAAATCAATAAATCAATGACTCAGGGAGCCCCCCCACTAATCAAATGAACAAATCAATAACTCAACAAGTGAGCCCCCCATCGATCAAATTAATAAATCAATGAGTCAGTGAGCCGCCCCGCTAACGGAATTAACAAATCAATGAGGCGCCCATTAATCAAATGAATAAATCATTGAAAGCCCCGCTAATCAAATCAATAAATCAATGAGCCCCCCACTAATCAATACATCGATAACCACCCCCCCCTCCTCACATCAGCACCCACCCAGTAATGGAAAGAACAAAATAACAAAGGGAAGAATTTCCGACAGGAAAATTTTTTTTAATTTCAAAAAAAGTTGTTGTTGTTGTTGTAGGTCGGAAGGAATTGGTGGCACGTGACAAAACGATGTAGTACAACTAGCGCTAACTAGTAATAGTAACTAGTGCTAACTAGCAATAGTAACTAGTGCTAACTAGTAACACAAGCACTAAAAGTACTAATACTTAGTAATACTATAACTAGTACTAACTAGTAATAGTAACTAGTGCTAACCAGTAATAGTAACTAGCACTAACTAGTAATAGTAACTAGCACTAACCAGTAATAGTAGCTAGCACTAACTAGTAATAGTAACTAGTGATAACTAGTAATAGTAACTAGCACTAACTAGCAATAGTAACTAGTGCTAACTAGTAACACAAGCACTAAAAGTACTAATACTTAGTAATACTATCACTAGTACTAACTAGTAATAGTAACTAGTGCTAACTAGTAATAGTAACTAGCACTAACTAGTAACACAACCACTAATACTTGGTAATACTATTACTAGTACTAACTAGTAATAGTAACTAGCACTAACTAGTAATAGTAACTAGTGCTAACTAGTAATGGTAACTAGCACTAACTAGTAAGAGTAACTAGCGCTAACTAGTAATAGTAACTAGCACTAACTAGTAACACAAGCACTAAAAGTACTAATACTTAGTAATACTATCACTAGTACTAACTAGAAATAGTAACTAGTGCTAACTAGTAATAGTAACTAGCACTAACTAGAAATAGTAACTAGCACTAACTAGTAACACAAGCACTAAAAGTACTAATACTTAGTAATACTATCACTAGTACTAACTAGAAATAGTAACTAGTGCTAACTAGTAATAGTAACTAGCACTAACTAGAAATAGTCACTAGCACTAACTAGTAATAGTAACTAGCACTAATTAGTAACAGTAACTAGAACTAACTAGTAACAGTAACTAGTACTAACTAGTAATAGTAACTAGCACTAACTAGTGATAGTAACTAGTGCTAACTAGTAATAGTAACTAGCACTAACTAGTAACACAAGCACTAAAAGTACTAATACTTAGTAATACTATCACTAGTACTAACTAGTAACAGTAACTAGTACTAACTAGTAATAGTAACTAGCACTAACTAGAAATAGTCACTAGCACTAACTAGTAATAGTAACTAGCACTAATTAGTAACAGTAACTAGAACTAACTAGTAACAGTAACTAGTACTAACTAGTAATAGTAACTAGCACTAACTAGTGATAGTAACTAGTGCTAACTAGTAATAGTAACTAGCACTAACTAGTAATAGTAACTAGCGCTAACTAGTAATAGTAACTAGTACTAACTAGTGATACTATCACTAAATAGTTATAATACTTAGTAATACTATCACTGGTACTAACTAGTAATACAATCACTAAATAGTACTAATACTTAGTAATACTATCACTAGTACTACCTAGTAATAGTAACTAGTACAAACTAGTAATACTATCACTAGTACTAACTAGTAATAGTAACTAGTACTAACTAGTACTACTATCACTAGTACTAACTAGTACAAGCACTAAATAGTACTAATACTTAGTAATACTATCACTAGTACTATTACAGCTATCACTATCTAGTACTAACCAGTACTACCAGCACTAACTAGTACTACTAGCACTACATAGTACTAACTTGCACTAAATAGTACTAACCAGTAATACTATCACTATCACCACTAACTAGCACTATCACTACTAACTAGCACTATCACTACTAACTAGCACTATCACCACTAACTAGTACTACTAGCACCATCACTACTAACTAGCACTACTAGCACTATCACTACTAACTAGCACTACTAGCACTATCACTACTAACTAGCACTACTCACTAGTACTATCACTACTAACTAGTACTATCACTACTAACTAGCACTACTAGCACTATCACTACTAACTAGTACTACTAGCACCATCACTACTAACTAGTACTATCACTACTAACTAGTACTATCACTACTAACTAGCACTATCACTACTAACTAGCACTAGCACTACTAACTAGCACTATCACTACTAACTAGCACTACTAGCACTATCACTACTAACTAGCACTATCACTACTAACTAGCACTATCACTACTAACTAGTACTACTAGCACTATCACTACTAACTAGTACTACTAGCACTATCACTACTAACTAGTACTATCACTACTAACTAGCACTATCACTACTAACTAGCACTATCACTACTAACTAGTACTACTAGCACCATCACTACTAACTAGTACTATCACTACTCACTAGTATTATCACTACTAACTAGCACTATCACTCACTGATTTATTGTAGTTAATACTAGTTAGTGCTAGTACTAACTAGTACTAACACTAACTAGCACTAACTAGTACTAACACTACTAGCACTATTATCTAGCAGTGGTAACATTTAACTCGTATAACTAAAATTAAAATAAACCAGCACTAACTTATTAGAAAGGGGAAAAAAATTACGAAGTTTAAAAAAAAAATATTATAAAGTTTAACCCAAAGGCAGGAAAAAAACATTCAAAACCACAATTGTATTTTTAGTAAGTTAAAAAACCAAGATGAATAACCCAAAAACTAGAATTAACCTAAACTAGATTTTGATTTAAAGCTTCCGTGACTGCAGGGAGTCACCAGCACGTAGAAGGGAAACAATAAAATAATAAAAATATAAAACAATAAAATTATTATTCTTGGTTCTTTGGGTAAAGTCACCACCACCACGTAGAAGGGAAACAATAAAATAATGAAAATATAAAACAATAAAATTATTATTCTTGGTTCTTTGGGTAAAGTCACCACCACGTAGAAGGGAAACAATAAAATCATAAAAATATAAAACAATTAAATAGATTTTTTTATTATTTTATATTTTTATTATTTTATTGTTTATATTTTTATTATTTTATTGTTTCCCTTCTACGTGGTGGTGGTGACTTTACCCAAAGAACCAAGAATAATAATTTTATTGTTTTATATTTTTATTGTTTCCCTTCTACGTGGTGGTGGTGACTTTACCCCAAAGAACCAAGAATAATAATTTTATTGTTTTGTATTTTTATTATTTTATTGTTTCCCTTCTACGTGGTGGTGGTGACTTTACCCAAAGAACCAAGAATAATAATTTTATTGTTTTATATTTTTATTATTTTATTGTTTCCCTTCTACGTGGCGGTGACTTTACCCAAAGAACCAAGAATAATAATTTTATTGGTTTATATTTTTATTATTTTATTGTTTCCCTTCTAACGTGGTGGTGACTTTACCCAAAGAACCAAGAATAATAATAATTTTATTGTTTTATATTTTTATTATTTTATTGTTTCACTTCTAACATGGTGGTGACTTTACCCAAAGAACCAAGAATAATAATTTTATTGTTTTATATTTTTATTATTTTATTGTTTCCCTTCTACGTGGTGGTGACTTTACCCAAAGAACCAAGAATAATAATTTTATTGTTTTATATTTTTATTATTTTATTGGTTTATATTTTTATTATTTTATTGTTTCCCTTCTAACGTGGTGGTGGTGGTGGTGACTTTACCCAAAGAACCAAGAATGACTCCCCACAGTCTCCAAAGCTTGAAATCGCAACTTGAACGTTATTAAACTTACGAAAATTAACGCTCAAAAAAATAATCTATATAACCTAAACTAGCCCACAACTCAAGTAATAACAACGTCACTCATGAGGCTTGAAAAATAACGAAGTTTAAAAAAAAAATTTTAACTAAAGTTTAAACCTCCCCCAACCCCCGAGGGAGAGAAACTATTAACCTGCAATTTTATTCTTAGTAAGTTTAAAAAAAAATAATTTCCACAAGCAAAACAAAAAGTAACAACGTGAACAGCATGAACTAACGCATCTACAAAAATACCAAAAAAGATTTAAGCAAAAACTAAAATAATTAAAACGGCAAAAACTAAAAATGACAAAAAAATTATAACGAACTCAACCAAAGCACGAAAGATCAATCATCAAACCGGCGGAGCGCACTAGCCAAAAAGCGAGCGTCACTAGACTAAACAAAATAATCGATAAAACAAAATAATCGATAAAAAATAATCGATAAAACAAAATAATCGATAAAACATAATCGATAAACCAAAATAATCGATAAAAAAATAATCGATAAAACAAAATAATCGAAACCCGGCAAAGGCAAAATAATCGATAAGCTGAATAAAAAAAAACTATAGAAATGAGCGGAACCAAAATACTTGACACCAGCGCAGCCAAAATAATCGATAATCGATAAACAAAAAATAATAATCAACACACTAGCAGAACCAACAACAACCGATAACAAAAAAATAATCGAACAAAAAAACTAGCACGGGCAAAATAATCGATAACCAAAATAATCGATAACCAAAATAATCGAAACCAAAATAATGGCTAACGCAAAAAAATAACAGAAACCATACCCAAAAAGAAATCGATAACCAAAAAAAAATCGATAACAAAAATAATCGATAACAAAAATAATCGATGACAAAAATAATCGATAACCAAAATAATCGATAACCAAAATAATCGATAATCAAAATAATCAAAACTCCGCCTCACCAGAAAATAATCGAAAACGCTAACGACGAGCGGGTGGGTGAACAGGCGGTGATTAAACTTGGTTGGTCACGTGACTGTTGCAGTGGTGGTGATAGTGGTGATGGTGGTGGTGATGGTGGTGGTGATGGTGGTGATGGTGGTGGTGATGGTGGTGATGGTGGTGGTGATGGTGGTGATGGTGGTGATGGTGGTGATGATGGTGGTGATGGTGGTGGTGATGGTAGTGATGGTGGTGATGGTGGTGGTGATGGTGGTGGTGATGGTGGTGGTGATGGTGGTGATGATGGTGGTGATGGTGGTGGTGATGGTGGTGATGGTGGTGATGGTGGTGATGGTGGTGGTGATGGTAGTGATGGTGGTGGTGATGGTGGTGATGGTGGTGATGATGGTGGTGATGGTGGTGGTGATGGTGGTTAGTGATGATGATGCTGGTGGTGATGGTCGTGGTGGTTATGGTAGTGGTGATGATAGTGATGATTGTGACTCAGCTAAGATTAAATTAACAACTCTGAACTGAAAAATCCCAAAAAAATAAATATATGAAACGAGCTGGGAGGATGATAACGAAAACCTGTGGAGAGAGACACGGGGGGAGAGAGACACGGGGGGAGAGACACGGGGAGAGAGAGACACGGGGAGAGAGAGACACGGGGAGAGAGACACACGGGGAGAGAGACACACGGGGAGAGAGACACGGGGAGAGAGACACGGGGAGAGAGAGACACGGGGAGAGAGACACTGGGAGAGAGACACGGGGAGAGAGACACGGGGAGAGAGACACGGGGAGAGAGAGAGACACGGGGAGAGAGAGAGACACGGGGAGAGAGAGACACGGGGAGAGAGAGACACGGGGAGAGAGAGACACGGGGAGAGAGAGACACGGGGAGAGAGAGAGACACGGGGAGAGAGAGAGACACGGGGAGAGAGAGAGATACGGGGAGGGAGAGAGACACGGGGAGGGAGAGAGACACGGGGAGAGAGAGACACGGGGAGAGAGACACGGGGAGAGAGAGACACGGGGAGAGAGAGACACGGGGAGAGAGAGACACGGGGAGAGAGACACGGGGAGAGAGAGACACGGGGAGAGAGAGACACGGGGAGAGAGACACGGGGAGAGAGACACGGGGAGAGACACGGGGAGAGAGAGAGACACGGGGAGAGAGAGACACGGGGAGAGAGAGACACGGGGAGAGAGAGACACGGGGAGAGAGAGACACGGGGAGAGAGAGACACGGGGAGAGAGAGACACGGGGAGAGAGAGACACGGGGAGGGAGAGACACGGGGAGAGAGAGACACGGGGAGGGAGACACGGGGATGGAGAGACACGGGGAGGGAGAGACACGGGGAGAGAGAGACACGGGGAGAGAGAGAGACACGGGAGAGAGACACGGGGAGAGACACGGGGAGAGAGAGAGACACGGGGAGAGAGACACGGGGAGAGAGACACGGGGAGAGAGAGACACGGGGAGGGAGACACGGGGATGGAGAGACACGGGGAGGGAGAGACACGGGGAGAGAGAGACACGGGGAGAGAGAGAGACACGGGAGAGAGACACGGGGAGAGACACGGGGAGAGAGAGAGACACGGGGAGAGAGACACGGGGAGAGAGACACGGGGAGGTGGAATTAGAGGTCACAGAGGGGAGGGGTCAGAGGTCACCGAGGGGAGGCGTCAGAGGTCACAAAGGTATCAAGGGTCAGAGGGGAGGAAGGAGTCAGAGGTCACAGAGGGTTGCCAGCCTTCACTACTTGTAGAGTGGGGGGGGGGTGGGACTGGGCTTGGGGAGTTATGGGGGTTGCCAGCCTTCCTCCTCCTCCTCCTCCACCTCCTCCTCCTCATCCTCCACCTCCTCCTCCTCATCCTCCACCTCCTCCACCTCCTCCTCCTCCTCCTTATCCTCCACCTCCTCCACCTCCTCCACCTCCTCCTCCTCATCCTCCACCTCCTCCTCCTCATCCTCCACCTCCTCCTCCACCTCCTCCTCCTCCTCCTCCTCCTCATCCTCCTCCTCCTCCTCCTCCTCCTCCTCCTCCTCCTCACCCTCCTCCTCCACCTCCTCCTCCTCCTCCTCCACCTCCTCCTCCTCCTCCTCCTCCTCATCCTCCTCCTCCTCCTCCTCCTCCTCCTCCTCCTCCTCACCCTCCTCCTCCACCTCCTCCTCCTCCTCGTCCACCTCCTCCTCCTCCTCCTCCTCCTCCTCCACTTCCTCCACCACCTCCTCCTCCTCGCTCTCCTCCTCCTCCACCACCTCCACCACCTCCTCCTCCTCCTCCTCGTCCTCCTCGTCCTCCTCCTCCACCTCCTCAGGGTTTGTGAGCCTTGCCCGTCTTGAAGGAGACTTGTAGGACACGCTCGCCCAGCTGCGTACCGTTCAGCGACTCGATGGCCATCAGCGCCTCGTCATAGTTGCCCATCGTGACAAAGCCAAAGCCCTTGCACTTGTTACTTGCAAAGTCACGGATCACCTGCACAGGCGTGGCGGACGGGGGGACAGCGACAGAGAGACACAGAGACAAAGAGAGAGACGCAGAGAGAGACGCAGAGACACAGAGAGACACAGCGAGAGAGACACAGAGACACAGTGACAGAGACACACAGTGAGAGAGACACAGTGAGAGAGACACAGAGACAGAGACACAGTGAGAGAGACACAGTGAGAGAGACACAGAGACAGAGAGACACAGAGACAGAGACACAGCGAGAGAGACACAGAGACAGAGAGACATAGAGACAGAGACACAGCGAGAGAGACACAGTGAGAGAGACACAGAGACAGAGACACAGCGAGAGAGACACAGTGAGAGACAGCGAGAGAGACGCAGAGAGAGAGACACAGAGACAGAGACACAGCGAGAGAGACACAGTGAGAGAGACACAGAGACAGAGACACAGCGAGAGAGAGACAGAGAGAGAGACACAGTGAGAGAGACACAGTGAGAGAGACACAGCGAGAGAGACACAGAGACAGAGACACAGCGAGAGAGACACAGTGAGAGACAGCGAGAGAGACGCAGAGAGAGAGACACAGAGACAGAGACACAGCGAGAGAGACACAGTGAGAGAGACACAGAGACAGAGACACAGCGAGAGAGAGACAGAGAGAGAGACACAGTGAGAGAGACACAGTGAGAGAGACACAGCGAGAGAGACACAGAGACAGAGACACAGCGAGAGAGACACAGTGAGAGACAGCGAGAGAGACGCAGAGAGAGAGACACAGAGACAGAGACACAGCGAGAGAGACACAGTGAGAGAGACAGAGACAGAGACACAGCGAGAGAGAGACAGAGAGAGAGACACAGTGAGAGAGACACAGTGAGAGAGACACAGCGAGAGAGACACAGAGACACACAGAGACAGACACAGCGAGAGAGTGAGAGAGACACAGCGAGACACAGTGAGAGAGACACAGAGACAGAGACACAGCGAGAGAGACGCAGAGAGAGAGACACAGAGACAGAGACACAGCGAGAGAGACACAGAGAGAGAGGCGCAGAGAGAGAGGCAGAGAGAGAGGCAGAGACAGAGACACAGAGAGAGAGACACAGAGAGAGAGAGACACGGGGAGAGAGAGAGACAGAGACACAGAGAGAGAGACACAGAGAGAGAGAGAGAGACACGGGGAGAGAGAGAGACAGAGACACAGAGAGAGAGACAGAGAGAGAGACAGAGAGAGAGACAGAGAGACACACGGAGACAGAGACACAGAGACAGAGACACACAGAGACAGAGACACAGCGAGAGAGACACAGTGAGAGAGACACAGAGAGAGACACGGAGAGAGAGAGACACAAGAGAGAGAGACACAGAGAGAGAGTGAGCGAGACACAGAGACACACAGAGACAGAGACACAGCGAGAGAGACACAGAGACAGAGAGACACAGAGACAGAGACACAGCGAGAGAGACAGAGAGACACACAGAGACACAGCGAGAGACACAGAGAGAGAGACACAGAGACAGAGAGAGAGACAGAGACACAGAGAGACACAGTGAGAGAGACACAGCGAGAGAGACACAGAGACACAGTGAGAGAGACACAGAGACACAGCGAGAGAGACACAGCGAGAGAGACACAGAGAGAGAGAGACGCAGAGACGCAGAGACACACAGAGACAGAGACACAGCGACAGAGAGACAGAGAGCGAGACACAGCGAGAGAGACACAGCGAGAGAGACACAGAGAGAGAGTGAGCGAGACACAGAGACACACAGAGACAGAGAGACACAGAGACAGAGACACAGCGAGAGAGACACAGCGAGAGAGACACAGCGAGAGAGACACAGTGAGAGAGAGACAGAGACACAGAGACAGAGACACAGAGACACACAGTGACAGAAAGACAGAGAGAGAGACAGAGAGAGAGAGACACAGACACACAGAGACACAGAGACAGAGACACAGAGACACACAGTGACAGAGAGACAGAGAGAGAGACAGAGAGAGAGAGACACAGACACACAGAGACACAGAGACACACAGAGACAGAGAGACAGAGACACAGAGAGACACACAGAGACAGAGACACAGAGAGAGAGACAGAGAGAGAGACAGAGAGAGAGACAGAGAGACACACGGAGACAGAGACACAGAGAGAGAGAGACACAGAGACACAGAGAGACACAGTGAGAGAGACACAGTGAGAGAGACACAGCAAGAGAGACAGAGAGACACACAGAGACAGAGACACAGCGAGAGAGACAGAGAGACAGAGAGACACACAGAGACAGAGAGACACAGAGACACAGACACACAGAGACAGAGACACAGCGAGAGAGACACAGAGATACAGCGAGAGAGACACAGCGAGAGAGTGAGAGAGTGAGCGAGACACAGCGAGAGAGACACAGTGAGAGAGACACAGAGACAGAAACACAGCGAGAGAGTGAGCGAGACACAGAGACACACAGAGACAGAGACACAGAGAGAGAGACACAGAGACACAGCGAGAGAGACACAGAGAGAGAGTGAGCGAGACACAGAGACACACAAAGACAGAGACACAGAGAGACACAGAGACAGAGAGACACACAGAGACAGAGACACAGAGACAGAAACACAGCGAGAGAGACACAGAAACACACAGAGACAGAGACACAGCGAGAGAGTGAGCGAGACACAGAGACACACAGAGACAGAGACACAGAGAGAGAGACACAGAGACACACAGAGACAGAGACACAGCGAGAGAGACACAGAGAGAGAGTGAGCGAGACACAGAGACACACAAAGACAGAGACACAGAGAGACACAGAGACAGAGAGACACACAGAGAAAGAGACACAGTGAGAGAGACACAGTGACACAGTGAGAGAGACACAGTGAGAGAGACACAGAGACAGAGACACAGCGAGAGAGACACAGCGAGAGAGACACAGCGAGAGAGACACAGAGACACAGCGAGAGAGACACAGAGAGAGAGACACAGCGAGAGAGACACAGAGACAGAAACACAGCGAGAGAGACAGAGACAGAGACACAGCGAGAGAGACACAGAGACACAGTGAGAGAGTGAGAGAGACACAGCGAGAGAGACACAGAGACACAGCGAAAGAGACACAGAGACACAGTGAGAGAGACACAGAGACAGAGACACAGCGAGAGAGACACAGTGAGAGAGACACAGAGACACAGCGAGAGAGACACAGTGAGAGAGACACAGAGACACAGCGAGAGAGACACAGTGAGAGAGACACAGTGAGAGAGACACAGTGAGAGAGACACAGAGACACAGCGAGAGAGACAGTGAGAGAGACACAGAGACACAGCGAGAGAGACAGAGACAGAGAGAGACAGACATAGAGACAGAGAGACAGAGAGAGACACAGAGACACAGACACAGTGAGAGAGACACAGAGACAGAGAAATGGGTCTCTGCGTGTCTCCGTGAGTGTCTCTGTGAGTGTCTCTGTGAGTCCCTGTGAGTCTCTGTGTCTCTCTGTGTCTCTCTGTGTCTCTCTGTGTCTCTCTGAGTCTCTGTGTCTCTCTGTGTCTCTGCGTGTCTCTCTGTGTGTCTGTGTCTCTCTCTGTGTCTCTCTGTGTGTCTCTCTCTGTGTCTCTCTCTGTGTCTCTCTCTGTGTCTCTCTCTGTCTCTCTGTGTGTCTCTGCGTCTCTGTGTCTCTCTGTCTCTCTCTGTGTGTCTGTGTGTCTCTGTGTGTCTCTGTGTCTCTCTGTGAGTCTGTGTCTCTCTCTGTGTGTCTCTGTGTCTCTCTGTGAGTCTCTGTGTCTCTCTGTGAGTCTCTGTGTCTCTCTGTGTCTCTGTGTATCTCTGTGTCTCTGTGAGTCTGTCTCTCTCTGTGAGTCTCTGTGTCTCTCTCTGTGTCTGTGTCTCTCTGTGAGTCTCTGTGGGTCTCTGTGGGTCTCTGAGTGTCTCTGTGAGTCTCTGTGTCTCTGTGTCTCTGTGTCTCTCTGTGAGTCTCCGTGAGTCTCTGTGAGTCTCTGTGTCCCTCTGTGTGTCTCTGTCTCTCTGTGTCTCTCTGTGTTTCTGTGTCTCTGTGTGTCTCTGTGAGTCTCTGTGTGAGTCTCTGTGTGTCTCTGTGTCTGTGTGTCTCTGTGAGTCTCTGTGTGTGTCTCTGTGTGTGTCTCTGTGTCTTTAACTGTGTCTCTCTGTGTGTCTCTGTGTGTCTCTGTGAGTCTCTGTGTGTCTCTGTGTGTCTCTGTGTGTTTCTGTGTCTGTGTGTCTCTGTGAGTCTCTGTGTGTGTCTCTGTGTCTTTAACTGTGTCTCTCTGTGTGTCTCTGTGTCTCTGTGAGTCTCTGTGTGTCTCTGTGTGTCTCTGTCTCTCTCTGTGTGTCTCTGCGAGTCTCCGAGTGTCTCTGTGAGTCTCTGTGTCTCTCTGTGAGTCTCTGTGTGTGTCTCTGTGTGTCTCTGTCTCTCTCTGTGTCTCTGCGAGTCTCCGAGTGTCTCTGTGAGTCTCTGTGTGTCTCTGAGTATCCCATCTACCTCACCAGCCCCGCTCACCTTGACGCTTGACACCGCAACGGACCAAACATCTTCCACAGCACTCTCTCACAACTACTCACCACCACACTCACCACCAGTACACTCACCACTCTCTCACAACTACTCACCACCACACTCACCACCAGTACACTCACCACTCTCTCACAACTACTCACCACCACACTCACCACCAGTACACTCACCACTCTCTCACAACTACTCACCACCACCACACTCACCACCAGTACACTCACCACTCTCTCACAACTACTCACCACCACACTCACCACCACACTCACCACCAGTACACTCACCACTCTCTCACAACTACTCACCACCACACTCACCACCAGTACACTCACCACTCTCTCACAACTACTCACCACCACCACACTCACCACCAGTACACTCACCACTCTCTCACAACTACTCACCACCACACTCACCACCACACTCACCACCAGTACACTCACCACTCTCTCACAACTACTCACCACCACACTCACCACCAGTACACTCACCACTCTCTCACAACTACTCACCACCACACTCACCACCAGTACACTCACCACTCTCTCACAACTACTCACCACCACCACACTCACCACCAGTACACTCACCACTCTCTCACAACTACTCACCACCACACTCACCACCACACTCACCACCAGTACACTCACCACTCTCTCACAACTACTCACCACCACACTCACCACCAGTACACTCACCACTCTCTCACAACTACTCACCACCACACTCACCACCAGTACACTCACCACTCTCTCACAACTACTCACCACCACACTCACCACCACACTCACCACCAGTACACTCACCACTCTCTCACAACTACTCACCACCACACTCACCACCACACTCACCACCAGTACACTCACCACCACCACACTCACCACCAGCACACTCACCACCACCACCACACTCACCACCACCACACTCACACCACACTCACCACCACACTCACCACCACCACACTCACCACCACACTCACCACCACACTCACCACCACCACACTCACCACCACCACACTCACCACCACACTCACCACCACTCACCACCACCCTCACCACCACCACCACACTCACAACCACCACCACCACACTCACCACCACTACACTCACCACCACCACTACACTCACCACCACCACCACACTCACCACCACCACACTCACCCTCACCACCACACTCACCACCACACTCACCACCACACTCACCACCACTCACCACCACCACTCACCACCACCACTCACCACCACACTCACCACCACTCACCACCACCACTCACCTTGACGCTGGACACTGCACCGAAGGGCCCAAACATCTGCCACAGCACCCTCTCATCACCACCACACTCACCACCACTCACCACCACACTCACCACCACACTCACCACCACACTCACCACCACTCACCACCCACCTTGACGCTGGACACTGCACCGAAGGGCCCAAACATCTGCCACAGCACCCTCTCATCACCACTCACCACCACACTCACCACCACACTCACCACCACACTCACCACCACACTCACCACCACCACTCACCACCACCACGCTCACCTTGACGCTGGACACTGCACCGAAGGGCCCAAACATCTGCCACAGCACCCTCTCATCACCACCACACTCACCACCACTCACCACCACACTCACCACCACACTCACCACCACACTCACCACCACACTCACCACCACTCACCACCACCACTCACCTTGACGCTGGACACTGCACCGAAGGGCCCAAACATCTGCCACAGCACCCTCTCATCACCACCACACTCACCACCACTCACCACCACACTCACCACCACACTCACCACCACACTCACCACCACTCACCACCACACTCACCACCACACTCACCACCACACTCACCACCACCAAACCACACTCACCACCACTCACCACCACACTCACCACCACTCACCACCACTCACCACCACTCACCACCACCACTCACCACTCACCTTGACGCTGGACACTGCACCGAAGGGCCCAAACATCTGCCACAGCACCCTCTCGTCGGCCTCCGGTCCGAGGTTGTAAACAAAGAGGCAGAATCCTCCACCGCCTCCCCCTCCACCGCCTCCTCCACCGCCTCCTCCACCACCCCCTCCACCGCCTCCTCCGTGGTGGTGGTGAGGAGCGGAGGCCGAGTGGTGAGGAGCGGAGGCCGAGTGGTGAGGAGCGGAGGCCGAGTGGTGAGGAGCGGAGGCGCCCGCGTTTGGGTGGTGGTGGTGGTGGTGGTGAGCGTTGGACGAGTGGTGAGGACCGGTGATCCCTCCCCCTACTCCCACTCCTCCTCCCACTCCTCCTCCCACTCCTCCTCCTCCGAGGTGAGCGACCGAGTGGTGAGCGGCGGCTGAGGCGGTAGAGGCGGCTTGGGGGTGGTGGTGGTGGTGGTGAGGAGCGGGGTGGTGGTGGTGGTGAGGAGCGGGGTGGTGGTGGTGGTGGTGGTGGTGGGAGGAGCCGGGGCCGCCCATCGAGTCGCCGAGAGGCGAGTAGCTGTGGGGTGGGTGGTGAGAGAGAGACACGGGGGGAGAGTAGTGTATAGTGTAGTGTAGTAGTGTAGTGTGTGTAGTAGTAGTGTAGTGTATAGTGGTGTAGTAGTGTAGTAGTGTGTAGTGTAGTGTGTAGTAGTGTATAGTGTAGTAGTAGTGTAGTGTGTAGTAGTAGTGTAGTGTGTAGTAGTAGTGTATAGTGTAGTATAGTAGTGTAGTAGTGTATAGTGTAGTAGTGTATAGTGTATAGTATAGTGTAGTGTATAGTGTATAGTGTAGTGTATAGTGTAGTGTAGTGTGTAGTGTATAGTGTAGTGTATAGTGTAGTGTAGTGTATAGTGTAGTGTAGTAGTAGTGTAGTGTATAGTGTAGTGTAGTAGTAGTGTAGTGTAGTAGTGTATAGTGTAGTGTATAGTGTAGTAGTGTATAGTGTAGTAGTGTAGTATGTAGTAGTGTAGTGTAGTAGTGTATAGTGTAGTGTATAGTGTAGTGTAGTGTGTAGTGTATAGTGTAGTGTAGTAGTTTATAGTGTAGTGTAGTAGTGTATAGTGTAGTAGTGTATAGTGTAGTGTATAGTGTAGTAGTGTAGTGTATAGTGTAGTGTAGAGTACCGGAATCGTTGTGCCTGGTGGTACAGGGGCCCTCCATAGCGCCTGTGAGCCGCTTGGTTGATCTGTGTGAGCAGCGTTGGCGATGCCTTTTTATTCGGAGCGCTTGCCACCTGCAGCATCAGCGGTAACATCATCACCATCAGCAGCAGCATCATCAGTAACATCATCAGTAACATCATCATCAGTAACATCATCATCAGTAACATCATCATCATCAGTAACATCATCATCATCAGTAACATCATCATCATCAGTAACATCATCATCATCAGTAACATCATCATCATCAGTAACATCATCATCAGTAACATCATCATCAGTAACATCATCATCATCATCAGTGGGAACAACATCATCAGTAACATCATCAGTGGGAACAACATCATCATCAGTAACATCATCATCATCATCAGTAACAACATCATCATCATCAGTAACAACATCATCATCATCAGTGGTAACATCATCAGTACAGTGTGGTACTATAGAGTAGTAGTATAGAGTAGTAGTATATATATAGTAGTATATATTACTATATTACTAGTACTACTAGTACTAGTACTATAGTAGTACTACTATAGTACTGGTACTATAGTAGTACTACTATAGTACTACTACTATAGTACTAGAACTATAGTAGTACTACTATAGTACTGTAGTACTATAGTAGTACTACAGTAATAGTATTCACCTTGACGCTGATTGGCTCCGTCGCCCCGCTAGGCTTGTGTCCGTTCAACAGGCGAATGGCTGTAGTACTAGTACTATAGTAGTACTACTAGTACTATAGTAGTACTAGTACTATAGTAGTAGTATTCACCTTGACGCTGATTGGCTCCGTAGCTCCGCTAGGCTTGTGACCGTTCAACAGGTGAATGGCTGTAGTACTACAGTAGTAGTACTAGTACTATAGTAGTAGTATTCACCTTGACGCTGATTGGCTCCGTAGCTCCGCTAGGCTTGTGACCGTTCAACAGGCGAATGGCTGTAGTACTAGTACTATAGTAGTAGTACTACTATAGTACTAGTACTACTATAGTAGTAGTATTCACCTTGACGCTGATTGGCTCCGTAGCTCCGCTAGGCTTGTGACCGTTCAACAGGCGAATGGCTGTAGTACTAGTACTATAGTAGTAGTACTACTATAGTACTAGTACTACTATAGTAGTAGTATTCACCTTGACGCTGATTGGCTCCGTAGCTCCGCTAGGCTTGTGTCCGTTCAACAGGCGAATGGCTGTAGTACTAGTACTATAGTAGTAGTACTATAATACTACAGTAGTAGTATTCACCTTGACGCTGATTGGCTCCGTAGCTCCGCTAGGCTTGTGACCGTTCAACAGGCGAATGGCTGTAGTACTAGTACTATAGTAGTACTACTACTATAGTACTAGTACTACTATAGTAGTAGTATTCACCTTGACGCTGATTGGCTCCGTAGCTCCGCTAGGCTTGTGTCCGTTCAACAGGCGAATGGCTGTAGTACTAGTACTATACTAGTACTACTATAGTACTAGTACTACTATAGTAATAGTATTCACCTTGACGCTGATTGGCTCCGTCGCCCCGCTAGGCTTGTGACCGTTCAACAGGCGAATGGCTGTAGTACTAGTACTATAGTAGTACTACTATAGTACTAGTACTACAGTAGTAGTATTCACCTTGACGCTGATTGGCTCCGTAGCTCCGCTAGGCTTGTGTCCGTTCAACAGGCGAATGGCTGTAGTACTAGTACTATACTACTAGTACTACTATAGTACTAGTACTACAGTAGTAGTATTCACCTTGACGCTGATTGGCTCCGTAGCTCCGCTAGGCTTGTGTCCGTTCAACAGGCGAATGGCTGTAGTACTAGTACTATAGTAGTACTACTACTATAGTACTAGTACTACAGTAGTAGTATTCACCTTGACGCTGATTGGCTCCGTAGCTCCGCTAGGCTTGTGTCCGTTCAACAGGCGAATGGCTGTAGTACTAGTACTATACTACTAGTACTACTATAGTACTAGTACTACAGTAGTAGTATTCACCTTGACGCTGATTGGCTCCGTAGCTCCGCTAGGCTTGTGTCCGTTCAACAGGCGAATGGCTGTAGTACTAGTACTATAGTAGTACTACTATAGTACTAGTACTACAGTAGTAGTATTCACCTTGACGCTGATTGGCTCCGTAGCTCCGCTAGGCTTGTGACCGTTCAACAGGCGAATCGCTTCCTCTGCCTCAGTCTTCTTGTCAAAGCGAATAAACGCCACGCCTCTCGAGATGCCTACACACACAGATAGACACACACAGATAGACACACACATAGATAGACACATAGATAGACACACAGATAGACACACACAGATAGACACACACACAGATAGACACACAGATAGACACACACAGATAGACACACAGATAGACACACAGATAGACACACAGATAGACACACAGAGAGACACACAGACACACACAGATAGACACACACAGATAGACACACACAGATAGACACACACACACAGACACACACACAGATATAGACACACAGATAGACACACACAGATAGACACACAGATAGACACACAGATAGACACACAGATAGACACACACAGAGAGACACAGACACACACAGATAGACACACAGATAGACACACAGATAGACACACACAGATAGACACACAGATAGACACACAGATAGACACACAGATAGACACACACAGATAGACACACAGATAGACACACACACAGATAGACACACACAGATAGACACAGATATAGACACACACACAGACACACAGATAGACACACACAGATAGACACACACACAGATAGACACACACACAGATAGACACACACACATACACACACACAGATAGACACACACACAGATACACACACACACACATAGACACAGATATAGACACACACACACAGATAGACACACGTCTAGTCACCAGTCTAGTCACCAGTCTAGTCACCAGTATAGTCAGTCACCAGTCTAGTCACCAGTCTAGTCACCAGTCTAGTCACCAGTATAGTCACCAGTATAGTCACCAGTATAGTCAGTCACCAGTATAGTCAGTCACCAGTATAGTCACCAGTCTAGTCACCAGTCTAGTCACCAATCTAGTCACCAGTCTAGTCAGTCACCCTAGTCGCCACCCTAGTCACCAGTCTAGTCACCAGTCTAGTCACCAGTCTAGTCAGTCACCAGTCTAGTCACCAGTCTAGTCAGTCACCAGTCTAGTCAGTCACCAGTCTAGTCACCAGTCTAGTCAGTCACCAGTCTAGTCACCAGTCTAGTCACCAGTCTAGTCACCAGTCTAGTCACCAGTCTAGTCACCAGTCTAGTAAGTCACCTGTCTAGTCACCAGTCTAGTCACCAGTATACTCAGTCACTAGTCTAGTCAGTCACCAGTCTAGTCACCAGTCTAGTCACCAGTATAGTCACTAGTCTAGTCAGTCACCAGTCTAGTCAGTCACCAGTCTAGTCAGTCACCAGTCTAGTCAGTCACCAGTCTAGTCAGTCACCAGTCTAGTCAGTCACCAGTCTAGTCAGTCACCAGTCTAGTCAGTCACCAGTCTAGTCAGTCACCAGTCTAGTCAGTCACCAGTCTAGTCAGTCACCAGTCTAGTCAGTCACCAGTCCAGTCAGTCACCAGTCTAGTCAGTCACCAGTCTAGTCACCAGTCTAGTCACCAGTCTAGTCACCAGTCTAGTCAGTCACCAGTCTAGTCACCAGTCTAGTCACCAGTCTAGTCAGTCACCAGTCTAGTCACCAGTCTAGTCACCAGTCTAGTCACCAGTCTAGTCACCAGTCTAGTCAGTCACTAGTCTAGTCAGTCACCAGTCTAGTCACCAGTCTAGTCACCAGTATAGTCACCAGTCTAGTCAGTCACCAGTCTAGTCAGTCACCAGTCTAGTCAGTCACCAGTCTAGTCACCACTCTAGTCACCAGTATAGTCAGTCACCAGTCTAGTAAGTCACCAGTCTAGTCATCAGTCTAGTAAGTCACCAGTCTAGTCACCAGTCTAGTCACCAGTCTAGTCACCAGTCTAGTCACCAGTCTAGTCACTAGTCTAGTCACCAGTCTAGTCACTAGTCTCGTCAGTCACCAGTCTAGTCACTAGTCTCGTCAGTCACCAGTCTAGTCACCAGTCTAGACAGTCACCAGTCTAGTCACCAGTCTAGTCACCAGTCTAGTCACCAGTCTAGTCACCAGTCTAGTCACCAGTCCAGTTAGTCACCAGTCTAGTTAGTCACCAGTCTAGTTAGTCACCAGTCTAGTCACCAGTCTAGTCACCAGTCTAGTCACCAGTCTAGTCACCAGTATAGTCACCAGTATAGTCAGTCACCAGTATAGTCAGTCACCAGTCTAGTCACCAGTCTAGTCACCAATCTAGTCACCAGTCTAGTCAGTCACCCTAGTCACCACCCTAGTCGCCACCCTAGTCGCCAGTCTAGTCACCAGTCTAGTCACCAGTCTAGTCAGTCACCAGTCTAGTCAGTCACCAGTCTAGTCACCAGTCTAGTCACCAGTCTAGTCAGTCACCAGTCTAGTCACCAGTCTAGTCACCAGTCTAGTCACCAGTCTAGTAAGTCACCTGTCTAGTCACCAGTCTAGTCACCAGTCTAGTCAGTCACCAGTCTAGTCACCAGTCTAGTCACCAGTATAGTCACTAGTCTAGTCAGTCACCAGTCTAGTCAGTCACCAGTCCAGTCAGTCACCAGTCTAGTCACCAGTCTAGTCAGTCACCAGTCTAGTCACCAGTATAGTCTGTCACCAGTCTAGTCACCAGTCTAGTCACCAGTCTAGTCACCAGTCTAGTCACCAGTCTAGTCACCAGTCTAGTCAGTCACCAGTCTAGTCACCAGTCTAGTCACCAATATAGTCACCAGTCTAGTCAGTCACCAGTCTAGTCAGTCACCAGTCTAGTCAGTCACCAGTCTAGTCAGTCACCAGTCTAGTCAGTCACCAGTCTAGTCACCAGTCTAGTCACCACTCTAGTCACCAGTATAGTCAGTCACCAGTCTAGTAAGTCACCAGTCTAGTCACCAGTCTAGTCACCAGTCTAGTCACTCACCAGTCTAGTCACTAGTCTAGTCACCAGTCTAGTCACTCACCAGTCTAGTCACTAGTCTAGTCACTAGTCTAGTCACTAGTCTAGTCACCAGTCTAGTCACTAGTCTCGTCAGTCACCAGTCTAGTCACGAGTCTCGTCAGTCACCAGTCTAGTCACCAGTCTAGACAGTCACCAGTCTAGTCACCAGTCTAGTCAGTCACCAGTCTAGTCACCAGTCTAGTCACCAGTCTAGTCACCAGTCTCATCAGTCTCATCAGTCACCAGTCTAGTCACCAGTCTAGTCACCAGTCTAGTCACCAGTCCAGTCTAGTCACCAGTCTAGTTAGTCACCAGTCTAGTTAGTCACCAGTCTAGTTAGTCACCAGTCTAGTCACCAGTCTAGTCACCAGTCTAGT